>WAAE01016842.1:0-100438 GCA_013400495.1 Nicator chloris
ATATATATATATATTTATGTGTTAGGTGGGAAATCTGACTTTTCAAATGCTCCTCATAGCCATTTTAATGAGCAACTCTCAAAGTCACAGTGAAGCTTTGTGTAAATCAAATGGAATTTAACAGGCCCTGATCATTATAGATCTGTGGTTAGAAGCCTGCAGTCACTTTCTGTATTAAATCAGAATTTTTTTCGAATCATGAGTTCTGCAAGATTAAAGACTTACCATTCTAATATGTTTACTCTTATTTCAGTATAGAATAGCTCTTAACCTGTGTGGTTGGGGCTTTTTTAAGCTGTCAATATCAGTTTCTGTGTTTTTCCATTCACATGACGCATGTTTATTTCCTGTGCAAGCTGATGGTACCCTTCAATAATTCTTCTGGAAACCACAGCTTTTCACACACTGATGAACAGTGTGCAGTGCAGGTAGCAATTAGTCCATCCACTTGATACCACCTTGTATTTTGACTTTCTCATTAAAATATGATGGAAGTGAAAGGAGCACCAGATGAGGTGGGAACTAAAAAGTATATGTAAGAAATCATTAATTTGGTTAAGGCTAGATGAAGTACTCCATGTAGTAATGATTTAAAATAAAACTCCAGACTTTATTCAGTATTTCAGGTATGATTTCAATGATTTGGGTTTTTTTTAAATATTGTGGAGTTTGTATTTTAATCTGAGACATAATTTCTGAGGTGGGAGGGACTGTCTTTGAGAGCAATCTGAGAAATGTAACATGCTGTGTGGCCATACATAAAAAGGTATGTGTATTCAATAATGGCAGAAGATTTGCAACAGCGTAAAGGTAGAAACATTCAGTCACCCTTTGGAATAAAACTGAAAACAGTCTTACCTCAGAGTCTGCGAGTGGGTGCAGCTATGCAAGAGCCGTACTGCTCTTTTCAAGCTATTCAATATAACCTGTGCACCTTTTCCATTTTCCCCAGTAAATATCCACACGGAGTGGAAGATTAGAGTTTGAGACCAAAACTTTAAACTTCTCTATGTAGCTGTATAAAACCTTTCGTTTTTAATAGAACAGATTTCTGAACCTTGAAAGCTTCTTGATGTATTAAGACTCCCCATAATTGGTAATACAAAACCTGAATTAAATAAAAATCTAGGGTGAAAGGTGGGCCATTCATTTAATGAAGGTGGTTTACAAAAGGTCTATATAATCCCTAACCTGAGTTATACAATTTCAGTCATAGTTTGTTGTAAATAAATTTACTTTCTATATGTATCACAAGTTCTTAACTGATGCTGTTGTTTATAGGCTCATGCTGCTTGCTATGTAATTGTCACACCAGAATGTACCTTTGGAAGATTAAGGAATATGATTCTTCCTCCAAATTGTGTTCAATTGTTTTCTCGCAACTTCAGCAAATTGCATTGTTTTCGAATATCGGAAAATTTGCAAACAGAATCAGGTAAAAATTTCAAAGTTGAATGCAACTAATTGATGAGTGTATTTAACCTAGTGTCATAATTCAATTAAGTGTATTATTGCTAATTTTTACTGGCTTTTGTGGCAATACTATTACTTCTTGCTGTTTCTGGGACAGGTTAGAGATTTTTTTAATGGACGCTGTGTAAAATGCAGAAACTTCTGTTTACTCATGCAGGTCAATTTGTGCACTATTCCTGAAATAAAGAAAGTGAAAACCTAAAATCAGAAGATTTGTGGTATTAGTGTTATCATTGCTGGAAACACTTCTTATATCGTGTGTACAGATACTTTTATTTGTCTCTTAGATTAAGCATCTGTCCTTTTTAAGATTTCTGTGCTGAAACAATACCATATGTCTAGGCAGGGTAATGTTCTGCTGCCATCTAGAGTGAATGTTTAACAGCTCTTTAGGAACAAGAATTGTTTTTAAGCCTGAGATACACTGAAATATTTTTTAATTTATATTCTGATTATTATGCACCTGTAAAACCTTTCTTTTCGTGCTTGAATGGAATAGCAGAGGAAATAAAAAGTAGGCAAAATACAGCTCATGAAAGTTAAATATTTGCCACTGCTCTTTTCTCAACCTGGCAGATTGCTCTTGAACTTTCTGCACTGAACTCAGGTTTGGTTTTGGTGAGGAGAACGGATCATGAGCAAGACCCCTGTGTTCTGTGTGCAGAAGGTATAGCAGAAGTCGTGCTACTGCATGAACAGCTGACCCAAAGCCTACATAACCCAGACACACTCCAGTGACCTGTCAAAGGCAGAGAGGAGGCATTAGGTTGCTTTTGTGGATTGGATTTTTTTCAGTGAGTGTTTTTTCTTTTTAGTGAATTTGCTTGCTAGTGGTCAAAGATGTAGTATAGCACCCACTCAAAAATCATGGAGTTCCTAATGCTTCCAACATAAAAAGTAACGAAAATAAAGATTGGATGAGCTGGATTTTGCTGCAAGACTCACTGTGAACTTTGATTCAGGTCTCTTGTTAGGTATTTCACAAGTGTCCCAAAGGTTTAAGTGAAGATAAGGTTGTATTATTATAACTAAGAGGAGTTATTCACAAACCTTTAAAATAAAGTCTTTGGTTTGACTTTTCTGACGTTAACTAAGTTTCTCTCCTCAACAGTGGTGTTTTCTGTTAATATGGCACTTAACTTTCTCGGGTTTTTGTTTTTAAATCACGTCTTAATAAAAATTGAACATGGAGCACATTAAGTGAAAGAATCCAAGGTTTTAGCTGCACCTTCTAGTCTCTTCCTTCAATATTTTAAGAGATGGAAGAAAAGGTTTTCTATTTCAGGACTTATGCTACATGCTAAGTGTGTTAGTTCTTGTTAGGTGTAGATGAGGCTTTTTAAAGTAAGAATGGCTTTTTGGCATTTCTTTAATGGAAAAGTTTGTCTGGTGCTTTGAATTGAGAGAATGCAGCCATTAGCTTGTGGTCAGAAGCAGATCATAGGGATGGAGAAATTCTCACTAACTTGATTTGGACCATTTCCAGTGCTTTATTGTGATATGAAGGGGAAAAATCAAATTGAATAAAGCTCACCTTGTTTGGAAAGCCAGAATGGATTTTTATAGTCCTTAGCCTGTTAGTCACAGAGATATGGTATAGCAACACCCTGAAAAATCTCATTTCTCACAAAGGTTCTCTTTTCTGTGGCCTATGAGAATTGCTGCCCCTTGGGCTCAGCTCCCCATCTTCCAATGGGCAGCAGCCTCCCAGGATGGAGTGGCTGCTGATACCCAGGGGAGCAGGAGCTGAGCCATGGGGATGCTCCCCTTTCCTCCTGCTGCAGATATGTTACATACCTATGAACTTGACAGCTGCCTCAGCAATTGACATCTTCCTTTTTTTTCATGGTCAGTAAGCCACAGTTGTAGCTTAGCACAAGGCATGGTGAGTAATATTTGTGGTGCAACATCTGCCTTGCACTCTGCTGTTGCAGCAGCCCTCTTGTTAGAGGCTAGAAATGAGCCAAGACACAGACTTCTTGTTTATCACAGCATGAAATTGGTGCTGTTTATTTCTCTTTACAGCTCAGCCATCCTGACTCCAACTCTTCACTGACTGACTCTGGCTGCAGCAAGCTCCTACTGTAGGTTTCCCTTGCAGCCTCTGACTGCTGGTTATTTCCTGCTAACTATGACTGCATGTATTGGTTTGCAGCCTCTGAATGCAGGCTTTTACCCAGCTAGACTGTGACTGCAGGTTCCAACAACAGGCTGACTGCAGACCCAGACTGATCTCACAGCAGTGATTTTCTCTCCCTAAGATCCTTCTTCACGGTTCTCCTGTTCCCTCTTCCCCAAGGTCCCTCCTCTATCGTGATTGCCCCCTCACCAGCCAACCCACCCCTTTTATCACACTTACCTTTGTTGCTATAGCTGTGACTCATTAAGGGTAAGGCTGTATTGGGTAATTAACACAGCTGTTACTTGTCAGGGGCAAGGTCACCTGTATTCCCTTCTCTCGCACTCCACTGTGCATGAAGTGTTTTGTTCTGTATTTCCCTAGCTGACAGTGCTTTTTAGTGCCTTGGTTGAGCCACGACATGCTGAATGTTCAGGTACTAGTCTTGTGTCTCCACATGTGACTCCTTTTACACCATTCACATCCTGTTGCGCCTTACTTTGAGACCTGTTGCTGGATGTTTGCCATTCTCAGTCATCTGCTGAAGATCAGCTGTCTGCAGGTCACCACCAAAAGCACCAGATACCATTGCTATATGCCCTTTTTCTTTGCCCAAATTATTCCTCAGAAGCAGAGCCAAGAATTGTCTTGAACTAAATCGCACATCATCCTGTATCAAGGAAACACAGTGCTCTAGCCTTTTAATCCTTCTTGTTACCCATGTTCAGACCTTCTTTTTCTTACAAAACCCCACTTGTTCCTGGCATGTCCTGAAAGTTACCAAGATGTGTCATGAATCCAGCAGTTCCCTGATACTCTCTTGGGATGTATTTGATGCTCCTCTGACAATGAAGCAGCTCAGGATGGCTGAGAAGTTGCTGCTGCTTTTCCAGGGGAAAGGCATAGACTCTGGATGGCAGGTCTTGAAGATTGTGTGCATGTTGGGGATGTTTTAGGGGAGCAAGGAACTCCTTTGTTGGGCAATAATTAGCACTTCTGTGTGATTACAGGCTCATTAAGTTATCCTGAGGTAGCATGCACAGAGGGTGCTCCTCTGTTGCCACAGCTGACAAAGGACATCACTCATAAGATTGTGAAGAGACCAGTCTGAGGCACCAAAGAAGTGTTGGCAGTTGCCTGGATGAGTTGACTGCTGCAGGCATAGCTCTTCCCAAGCTGGTGGTTGGGAAGTGCCAGATGACTTGTCCCATGCAGTGAATGAGCACAGCCATCATCACTGGCCTACTGGGGACCATTTGTCCAAAGTAGCTTTTGCCACAGTGTAAATGCTATGCTTCATCACCAACATTCAGCAAACATCTCTATGCTGAAAGAGGCTTCTTTTAAACTCTTGAGCTACTGGGAGATGCAATGGAAGAGCAGTGTGGAATGCCTTCTTCCAAATGACTCCTGTAATAACAAATTTCAAAGAAGTCATTGAACTTCACTGGAATCGTTTCAATATGGTGTTGGTATAGATTTCCCTACTATTCAGACTGAAGGAGAAAGTATAATAAAAGAAGTCAGCTTCTTCCTATCTAAAGTGAGAAAGAGGAGGGTTGGGAGCAATCAGGAGCAGTCATTTCCTATTGTTACATTTACTTCTTTTTTTTTTTTTTTTTTAACTTAATTGACTGGAGGGAAATTCAAGAAGGCATTCAGCTTTCTCTTATTCAGCGTGTTTCAAGACCACACTGTCTAAATTTCTCTCCAGTTTGAGATTTGATCTGTTTGTCTGTCCGCTGTAACAGGGAGACTATCTCAACACTCTTTTTATATTTTAAAAGCCACAACTCAAAAGCATTATTGTTGCTCTTTCTTGTAGACACTAGAAGCATTACCCAAATATTCAGGGAGTTACCCGGTGTCAAGTTTAGGACTACTGCCTAGTATCCTTCTTGACATGCTATGATTCTGCTTCTTGGAAGGTTCACCTGCTTTAGGATTTTGACTTTCCCAGTACCTCTTTTGCTCTGAAGATCTGCCTTCACTTGTTTTATTTTGTATTTTCTTTCTTGTTTTGTGTTTTGATTTCTTGCTTTCTCCCTCAGCTGCGAGGCACAGTTTTTACAAAGGTGTTGGCTGGCTTATATATTTTGGGAGCTTTACTTGCATCCCAGTAAAGACTGGCTGGGATTTTCAGTGATTGTGAGTGTGAATACCATTATTTGATAAGCTCTAGCATTGCAGTCTACTGCTACCCTCAGAGAATGAAAATTGATCATGTTTGGATTTGCACTGGTCATGTATGGCCCTGAGTGTCAGGAATGAGAACACAGTGAGGATGTTCTTCACAGAAGCAAATGCAAAATGTTGACAGCATTTATTTTAATCTTTTTTCAATATTTTGTGTATGGTTTTAAAAGGATACATTATTTTCTGACATGTTAGCTCTTAGCTTTAGTGAGAGTGATGAGCCTACTGTCTAAGTCCTCTTCTGGAGACCAGCAATTTCTTTCTCTTTGGGTGTCAATAAGTTTGGTTTTTGGTCGTGGAAATTCTGTAACACCATTATTTCTGACTGAACTGGATTGATATGGTAATTTGAAACTTAATGGAAATCATCCATACTTCGGTGACAGTCAAATGTCATGACTTCAGAAAAGAATGAAATGCAGTAGTTGCAGTATTAAACCTAATTGTATAAGGATCTCATGTATGCCTTTACTGTAGCTACATGACAATGCAGATTTGTTTTTTAATGCTGTTTTAATACTGTGAATTATTATCAAAAAATAGGTAGAAAAAGAAAGTATGCTGTTCTGACTGGTTCCTTTTGTGTTAGCTTGTTGGATGGAAACTGTTCTTAAATGACAAACACCTTCTCCCCTCCATTCAAATTAACAAAAATTCTTTCTTAAAATGTGTCTGCTTTTACAGATGAAGATGATGATGTTGATGGGTCAACACAAGGATCAACTAAAGATATCCAAATTTCAACAGATTCAAGTAAGCAAAATTTTAGTAAGGGATGAATAGTCACCGATTTCTTTATTTGTATAATAATCTTCATTCATATAATCTTGACTTGTATTGCCTTATGACAAAATATTATGTGGTTATTTTTCTAATGTTAGATCTTAATTTCAGGTCCAAAGTTTTTGTCCAACATATTTATCCAGGGCCTTACAAATATCTCCTTGGTATTTTCCATTGGTAGGTTGGTAATCTGTTCATTACCTTGACAAAGTAATTTCTCTCAACTTGGTAATTGAAGAAAGAAAACCTGATGTTAATAATCCATAGATAAGCAACAAATTTAAAGGGCAGACAGCAATGTCTTTTTAGAGCTTTTTGCTTCTAAGTTCGCTGGATTCAAATTTTGCTGAGGACATCAGGTGAATTTTTTTTTTTTTTTGGCTTGGGTATGTTGCAGTAAACAGGGTTGAGCTGGACTGGCTGTTTTTATGCAGTTACATTTTTAAGCATGTGACGTTTTCTGGGGTTGGTAACAACCAAATTCTTGCTTTTTAGAAGATGAGGTAAAATGCAATTTAAGAGCTTCCCACTTCTATGTCCATATTAGTAAAGTAGAACAATATGGTCCATGCTACCTAATGTACCTGCATAGATTGTTGTAAAAAAGGACATTTCAAATCAATAAATTCTATTCTTTTTTTAAATCCTAAAGTTCTTCAAAATTAAGAGGCTAATTGTGCAAATGCTATTTGGAATTTTAAAACATTCAGCTCAATAAGTAGTTAAATCAATTATAGAAGTGATCTCAAGCATCTTCTTGTTTCACTGTCTTAGTTCCTGAATGACTTTAAGTTATGATCCACCACCATACTTCCTTATTATGGGAAAACGCTCTAACTGCAGTTTATTTAAACAACTTTCACTTTTTCCAGTGTTTTAAGTTACTTAAGTGGTTGAGCGTGAGGACTTCCACATTTCAACAATTAAGCTTGTTTCCCTTATGACTCTCAAAAAGATCAAATTATGTATCCAGATATTTCAACTGGATTCATTGAAACCATTAGTAGATGCCTGTTCAGCTTTAGTTTAGCCTTCTCAAAAGAAGAAAAATTATATGAAAATTCAGGGCAGGATACAAACTTTAGTATGTAATTTGTTCAGGCCATCTCTGGACTGGAGAGAGCAGCAGTAAATGGTATATGATCAAGGGTCACGTAAAGTATTGTTGGTTGTGTTTTTAAAAGAACAATGGCATAAAAAAATTGCTTTCTCATAATGCATTTTCACAAAACATAGGACAGTGTAGAGCCCAGTAACTTTGCTGTGATTTAGAAAGCTCAGTTAAAACCACACTCCAAAAAGAGTCAGAAATAGCATTTACTGATAAGATAGGACAGACTGTGGTGATGCGGTCCAGGGTGTGGCCATGCAGTACCAACCAGCAACTTCTTTAAATGTGACCAGCTTCCTTTGTCTCCTTATCCTTCTATTTTCCCATACTAGTTCTTCCCCAAACCACTTTGATCTCTCTCTTTGATTCTTCTCCTAAAGTTCCCCTAACAACCCTTGTACCGTCCCAGAATGCTTTTCACATGTATCTCATATATCCCTGCAAGCTGAGCGACCTCCTTGGTCAGTGAGGTGTCCTACAGAACTTCCCCCATGGACTCCTCTGGTGTGTGCCACCCCCAGACAGTGGGATTGATGACCTTGTGTCAGTTCAGGACATGGCTTCTCTGATAACCTATCTGGTAAAGTTACTGAGGTTCACCTGCCAGCTGTGGTGCCTCTGCATGTCTGTGGAGTCATATGCTATGAATATGTACACAACATGAATTTAACGTGGCAATGACACAGTTGTAGGGGGCTGGGCCACTTTTACCTGTCTCTGGATAACACCATTCATATAACATGGGTCAAGAAGGAGCTGCTCACTGCTTCTGTGTGTTGACTCAGAACATTTGCCATGTCTTTTGGGATGTTAACCATGCTGTCCCTCAAGACCATCTGAACTCAATTACATATCAGAATATTTAGCTTTTCTTAATTCCAGCTCTCTATGTTTTAGGGGTACGTATTTCTAAAAACAATGAAAATAAGTCAGAACAAATTGATGTGGAAAGACACCTTTTTCCACAGGGGAGAAGCCAATAGAAAAGGATACCAAGTCTATAGTTTAGTATTGGAAGATTTGAATTAGTAGTCTACATTCATTCATATTACTTTGCTGTTGTAATGGGCTTGTTGAGTGAAATGTAAAGGCAGAAGATCTAAGTCTTAATATTGGTAGCTTCAATTTGTTAAATCAACCACTATATTTAGCCTACCAAGATACTGAAACCAAAAGCATAAAATTAACATAAAAACAACCATACAGTTTCTGAGTTGATAGATTTAACAGACATACAAGTGGGTTTGGCAAAGGACTGTCTCTGCCCTGTGAGAGTCTCTCAGCACTACCTGGCTGCAAGTGAATTGTCTGATTCAGCATGCATCCATCTTCAGTAGGACAAAATTCAGCCATCAATGAAAACCCACTCTGGAGGAGGTTTTAGAGGAATCTGTCTACCAGAGAAATGGGGGCTGCAGTGCTGTCAGCAAACTGAGGAGGACACTGACAAAGTTAAATGTGATTTTTCACTGATAAAGTTGAGGAGGTTTTTTCATGTGATGGATACCAGATTAGCAGCATTATGTTTATTTATCTAAGAAATATGCTTGAGCTTAAGACATTACTACTGGTCCGTGGACCTAAACTTGTTCTTGTAAACCAGAACAAGATATTTTGGGAGTCAATCCAACTGTTCTTTGACTGTTCTTAAGACATGGAGAACTCATAAAAAAATATCCAATTACAATTGCTGGGGATTCTCTTAGGCCAACTAGTATCTCATAAGAGCAGACTACAAAGGCACTTCAAATGAAAACAAGTATTAGAGCTTGGATGAATGTTTTTATTCTCAGATGGCTGTCTACTTTCTGCATTGCTAGAGAAAACAGCAGAGATTTTGATAGTGTTATGAAAGTTCATACTCAGAACATCAGCTGTGCTGTCAGAAACCGGTGTTCACTTGTTTTCTCAAGTTGTGTTAGCTCTAGAGAAGGTCAGCAAGGACACAGTGTGTCTTTTGGTTAACATTTGTCTATGCTATAGTTACCACGGAGATCACTCTGACAGAAATCTGTGTCGAAAAGAATTCCACTCATTCTGGCATAGATCCAGCAGAATTGAAAGGAGTAGGTCGCTTTCTGATGTGTGCTATGGCCTCAGTGCAATGGTTGTTGAGTTTCAAGGGTACTTTAGAAATAAGAGTTGATGGTATTTATATCTTCTTTATACTGTGACTAAAAAGCAATTGACAACAGACACAGCTCCTACGATAACTAGAAAACTGAAAATCCATGGTGTTACTACTTTTCATATCAATAAAAAGAATTGAAAAGTCACAATGTATCATACTAGGTTGGGTGTGGCTCTGAGCAACCTGATGTAGTGAAAGATGTCCCTGTCAGGATTCTGGTACTCCATGATCTTTGAAGGCTGCTTCCAACCCAAACTATTTTATAATACTGTGATTTTTTTTATTCTGTTTCCATCTGTTTTTCTTTGTACAAGCAGGCTTCCCTCCAAAAAGTCACAGCATGGCTGGGGTTGGAGGCAGTATGGAGGTTAACTAAGACAGCCTCCTGCTCAAGCAAGGTCATTCAGAGCAGTGTGTTGTGTTCAGTAAGGTTTTCAATATCATAATAGAGTTGTAGAATGGTTTGAGTTAGAAGGCACCTCAAGGATTGTCTAGTCCCAGCCCCCCTGACGTGGGTAGGGACACCTTCCACTAGACCAGTCAACATAGCCAGTTTTGTCCCAGGAGAGACTAGGATGACTTTGGAGTAGGATGGGAGGCTATACTGGGGACCTCTTTGCTGTGCAATAAGGTCTTCATGTTACATAATGAGAACGTCCTTGCACGCACATTGTGCCATGACCAGTGGAATTGATAAGGAAGAAATACCCTTAAGAAGTGGACAAGTCTACATTGAAAAAGAAGTCCAAGTATCACGTCTCAGAATAAGGAGAAATAAAGATCATGAGAACTAAGGTATCATGCTTTTTCTTTGAGGGTTAGAATCTCATTTTTAAAAGACTGCTTTCACACGTAAGTACTAGATAATCCTTTAGTTCTGTGGTGTCGGCTTTTTGATTGAAGTTGGAGAACATACACTGAAGCAAAAATAGGTGGATTAGACACAACATATTTAGTTTCAGGTGGTTCAAGAAAGCTAGCACTGAAATGTCTTTGCTAAGTAGTTATACATAGCAGTATTTCCTTGTAATCTGCCACTGCAGCATTGAGATACCCAACGATGCACGTTTCTGCCTGGATTCTTGCTTGCTTTTTATCAGTCGTCAGTTAGAGGTGGTTCAGTGGTTTTCTTCCTCCAGTTTCAGTTCTCCTTTTTAGTTCTTCTATGGTAAATGGCACTTTGCTGGTGGGTTTCGTTGAACCTAAATGCTGATATTATTTGAGAGCAAAAGGCTCTTAGTATTTTATTATGTACTACAAAGTATATCCAAGCTGTAAGGGAAGCATGGAAGTAGGCTCCAGCATGTAACATATCTCCTTTACAATGTGTATTAACAGACTGCGTGATTAACCAGAATTGGCAAGGCTTTGGGAGCTGTTCTGAAGGGGGTGGCACTCTTGGTCTTTAAGTTGTTCAACTTGTCAATAATAAATGCAGTCTTGAATGCCGGGGATGAAGAAGCGATAACATACACAGTCTGGTTATAACAGTTATATCAAAAGCCAGGGTTAAACTGTGATTACTCAACCCTCTTTCCTCTCTGAATGTACCCTGTTTTGAATGACCAGTAACAAAACAAAATTTTAAATATTCAGCCTCGGAGCTTGTCCTGTGACAAGGAATGTTCCCATGAAGAAACATTTCAGTAGGTTAAAAGCAGGTTTTAATTATATTATACCCTTCCTATTCAGGTAGCTTTCTGATTCAAGATGTGTGCTAATGAAATACAATTGTTTCCATTCAGGTAAACAAACACTAAAGATATTTGATGGGAATGATGCTGTGAAACGCAATCAGTTTCGACTAATTTCAGTTCCAAGGATTGCAAAAAATGAAGAAGTTGTGGTAAGATACCCAGTGAGGGTCAAATTTCCAGTGTGATACATAAAATTTCATATTACAATAGTAAAAAGCTAAGTTTTAGAAATGTAACTGAACAACAACAACAAAAATCTGTGAATGGGCTGTAATATTACAACATAATTTGACTTCTTCATATAGTGCTGATATTTTAGAGCATCTGAGGAAATGATGGCTTACATATCTGTAGCATAATGGCAATCACAGTATCAGATGTTAAGCAGTCATTGTGCTACCTAGTGTTTCTCTGAAGCCTGGTTTTACTGATACAAGCAATACAGGATAACCAGCTCCTTAGATCTTGCTCCTTTTCTGTAGTAGTGGTTTGATATTTATCCTGGACAGCCACCAATATTGCACTTGAGTTAATCAGTTTTGAACACTAAAGCTTGTTATAGTTATCTCCACCCCTTGGCTGTGAAAATAATCAATTATTGATCACATACTGGCCACTCTCTAACTTTTCCAATGCTCCATCTGGAATGGAAAAATTTCTTAGTACTAAATCAAGTGTGCTGTACAGATCTTTATTTACTGGGCTAGGCAGAGACCCCACGCTGAGAGAGATAAAGCCCAGACAGGGAATAGGGTGGTTCACAATAGAATTGTGCATGGTGGGGTCTCCGAGTCGTAAGAGACTTGGCATAGAAGTCTGAAGAATGTATTACATCAGAATTTTGACAATATAAAGCTAAAGATCATTAGAATTTTTATCTTGATACTGTGCTCAAAATCAACAGGAGTTTTGCAAAGGGTTTATAGTGTTCTGGATGTCAAAGATCTTTAAGAAAAACTATGTACAGGACTGAAAACACTTTCATTTAGGAGTGCTGCTTGTCTTTCAAGCACGTTTTACCAGGCTGGTGCTTTTAATACTAGAGAAGAGGAATTCAAGTTCTTATAAGTGAGCTGTATTGACTTCAGCATCTGTGTTAGCAGAGGTGCTGCAGGCATAGGCCCATTATTGATGTAAAATTCCTGTGTGCATCTTGCAAGGACAGCCCTTCCCTTTCCTCTTCACAGGTGTGTGGGTTCAGGGCAGCTTTGTGGCTGAGAAGCTCACTAACTTTTAGTGTCCCTTAGTTCAAGAAGACTGAGTAGGCAGAGTTGGGTTCAATCAAGTGTGATTTACCATTTTCCTTGTGGAGTAAATTTTACATGCATGAGTGTATATTTATCAGACCTGAGTTTTTACATTTGGTCTTAAAATGACTATCACTTGCCAAAAATACTGTGAATTGTGTTCAAATACATTGATATCTGAAGTTTTCTTCTTTCTTGTTCACTGAAATTTGTTTTCAAAACTTCACTCCTGTTTTGATATTTTTGGCAATGCTATGTATCCACTGCTCTGAGGTTAGAACATGCATTAAAGTTTCATTTCATAAATCAGGTATTTATAATGTCTATGGCTCTATAGGTATTAATGGTGTCTTTTCAAGCAAATGTTAATTTATCTTGCTGTGTTTTAGGAGGCTGCTTTGAGGGCGTACTACATAAATGATGACCAGCAGGAGTATGAGCTTCAGACCTTTACACAGCAGGTGCTGCTCTCTGATGATGTTATCAACAGAAATGATGCTGCAGAGGACTGCAACTTGAGCTCAGTATTCCGAGAATCTGTTCCTGAAGCTTGGATCATCAGAGCCAAACCAAAGGATGAGGAAGTGATCAGAATTTATCCTGCCTGGCTAAAGTGGGTATTTTCCTTCTTGATCACAAGGTTATCCTGCTCGGCTACATTTGTCCTCTGCAGTCTAGTTTTGTTCTTTTTTTGTCCTCTTGCTTTAGTTATTGAAGCTGCAGAACTCTAACAGAGAGTGTAGTTTGTTTTTCTGTATTTCAGGATTCTTCTGTTCATTTTTCTGAGTGGGTAGTATGCATAACTTTCATTTCCATGCCTGGAAACTCTGGGGCTTTATGGGCATGGAACATACAATGCAACTTGTGCAGTTCTGTTATTATGTGTTTGGTTAGAAAGATGCAACTTTACATTAACTACGTCTGTAAACAAATAATGACATACACATCACTTGAAAAACTGATGGATTTTTTCCAAAGAAATGTGAAGTAGGAAGAACTACAGCGCAACCCCCCAAAAAACCCTATACAATTTACCACTGAGGCAGTATGACTTTTAAGCATATTTAGTGGTGGAAACCAAATGGTCTGGATATACTAATTTCTGAAGACCTGTGGGATAAAATTTAACCACGTGTTGATTTTGCTGTTGCAACTGCATTGACAAGTTTTATAGAAATTGCAGATTATCTTTGTGATTAGGAAGAAGCTAATCTGTACTACTACAGTTGTAATTAGAAGTTCCTTGAGATGAAAGTGTTTTCTTGTCTGTGGCTCTGATGCCACATCTGCCATGAACCTCAGTGAACAACTTTCTTCAACTAATGCAGATATGTTTGAGAAAATTCTATACTTAGTTTAAAAAGGTACATACAGGATAGGTCCTAAAATAAGTATTTTTCTCCTTAGGGTGGGAATGGCATATGTTTCTCTACGAGTAAATAAGGATAGCACGGTGCAGACTGTGATCAAAGAAGTGCTTCCATTACTTGGAAGGCAGGTAAGTGAAAGATCCTAGGCACGTGCATATACCACCTGAGTGACCCTGGAAGTATATATTTTTCTCTTCAGAAAAATTACAGTCCCTTAATTTGCAGTTATTGTAAATGTTGTTAGCATTTGATAGATGATCTGTGACTGGCATGCTGCTCAAAGTTTAACACAATCTTCAGGGTAGGTAGGCCTGGTTGCTCTGTACTGGATGGTACCATGAGTGTTTCTGGGTCAAGCAGATTTACATGGATGACTACTATGATTCTTGGGCTGCAGTATATTTTTACTGGTTGTTTAATTCTTGAAATATTTAAAACACACTTACATATGTAGCTACTCTGCTAATTTTACCTTGTTGGGAAATTGGCAGTCACTGATGATCATGCTTGTCTCCTAATTCTCTATGCTGCTCTGAAGGAAACTGTAAAATCACAGAATATCTCAAGTTGGAAAGGACCCATAAAATCACTGAGTCCAACTTCCTGCTCCTTGCAGGATTACCTAAAAGTGAAGTGTATGACTAACAGCATTGTCCAGACATTTCTTGAACTCTCACAAACTTGCTGCCATGAACAGTTTCCTGGGGATCCTGTTCCAGTGACCAGCCACGCTTTCAGTGAAGAAACTTTTCCTAACATATAATTAGAACTCCCCTTAATGGAGCTTCATTCTCTTTTCCTTGGGTCCTGTCACTGGTCACCAGAGAGAGGAGATTGGCACCTCTCCCTTCACTGTCCGCCTTAAGGAAGCTGGTGACCATGATGAGGTCTCCCCTCAGCCTCCTCTACTCCAGGGTGAGCAAACCAAGTGACCTCAGAGAGGTCCTTCCAAGAGTTTACCTTGAGAGTTTTCATCATCTTGGCCACTCTGCTTTGGACACATTCAGATGGGTTGATGTCCATCTTATACTGTGGTACCCAAAACTGCCCCCAGCACTCGAGGTGAGGCCGCCCCAGAGCAGAGCAGGACAATCCCCTCCCATACCCAGCTGGTGATGCTGTGCCTGATGCTCCCCAGGACACAGGTGGCCCTCCTGGCTGCCAGGGCACTGCTGACTCATGTCCAACTGCTATTGACCCAATCCTATGAGATCTTTTTCCACAGGGCTGCTCTGCAGCTCTCATCCCCCAGTTTGTATTTTTAACCAGAATTACCCTGTCCCAGGCTGAGAATCTGGCAGTAGCTCTTGTTAAAAATTTCATGTGGTTGGTGGTTGCCCAGCTCTCTAGAACATCTACATCTCCCCATAAGGGTTGCCTACCTTTGAGTGTGACCACTGCTCCTCCTATCTTAGTATCATCAGGAAACTCACAATGCATTTGATTTCTTCGTCCAGACAATTTATAAAAACAATGAAGAACACTGCAGAAATTTTCTTCCTACCATGGCAAGCAGCATCTCTGTAGCCCCCAAGGAATGCAAGAGAGGACTCAAGGTTGAAACAGCACCCACATTCTTTACTGTCTGCGTTGCTTCCCACATCACTGGAAAATTCTAGATACATTTTGTAATCTTGTAGATGCACATGCTTTCCTTGGAAGATAATCTCTTTTCAGTCTGCCTGTCCTATGTAGAGTTGGTGCCAAAACAGCATGACTTTCAGGAAACATGTTAGTAGATTTTGCTAGCATGTCAAGCCATTGGCAGGCTCACCAGTGTGAAGACACAAAGCTGTAGAGTGCACATTTTAGTCAGCACTTTGGGCTTGTGAGCACACCAGCAAATCACCACAGTTCCACTGCTCCAGGGCGCAGCCATGCTCGCAGATGGTGACTGCTGCCCTTCGTGGTTGTTTACAGGGTGCACAGGAACATGCATGTCACTAGCTCTCTGCAGGAAGTGATAATCATAGATCTGTCTAGGTGTATCCAGCTGTGTAAAGCATGCAGCGTGTTTTGGCTACAGGATACTTCCAGGATTTGTTGTCAGTCCATTTCCTCAAGTGCTGTGGACCTTTTAACAAAAATAGGAGCAACCATATTCAAAGTTTTCCCTCATCTGAAAAAAGAAACTGCCAAAGATTATAGCTGGAAATTCCATTAGGGAAAGGTCTTCACATCTCTGTATTTGGGCAGCTAGCTATAAGCTGTAAGAGACTTAATTCTTTCGCTCAATTGCAATGTCTCCAGTAGTGGTAATTTTTAAATGCTCTACTTGTTTCTCTGTATAAAGATGCACATACAGGAAATCTCTTTTTGATATCCAGAATCTGCCTGTGCTCCGAGTTGCTTTCATCAAGTATCAGGCAAAGCACATGTAGGCAGTTGAGGCTCTTAACACCCCCGTTCATGACACGTAAAGAAAGATCATTTGTCTCTTAAGTCTCAAGGCCAGAATTTAAGACCCTTCCTTAATCCTGAGTGTGATATATTTGCAGGGTTTTGGTCATTGTTGTAAATGATTTAGCTCTTGGCTGTGCCAGCTCTTCTGGTCCAGCTGCAAGGGACTTGAGTGGTCCCTAGCAGTAGCTTGGAAAAGAGACTGTGGCACATGTGAAGAGGGTTTTGTTCCATCAGTGCCTGGAGTGTGCCAGGAGATGGGGAATGGTCAGCCTGCTTTTGCCAAGCTGGTTCCTGGGCCATCTTCTCCAACAGTAGGCTCATTCCCAGTCCTGCATGCTTCCTCTGGAAGGACAGTCAGGAAATACCCAGATGAGCTGCTCATTGCTGAAGCAGGAATGGGATGAACCGTGCTCACCTTCACAATGTGGCTGTGAGAATGCCAATGTTTTTTAGGAGCATGGAAGCATGATGCCATGAAGATGAAGATTATTCCTGTCTTGGAAGGAGTTGGTTAGAGGAAGAACATCATGGTTGATTTAAAAATATTTAATTTTTAAAAAATGTTTAATTTTCCATGCTCTGTTTTACACTATGTACAGGATATAACACACAGTAATGTAAATATCTGGCAAAATTATGTCAGTCAGAAGCTGCATTTACATGCTGTATCTTTTGGCAGACGGAGTGCCTCCAGAATTTCAAACTGGTGGAAGTGCTTATGGGCAGTAAGCAAGGTAAGTGAAGGAGCATTGGCCAAAGACACATTTGATCTCCATGGGATTTTTGTCCCCATTCTGACTGTCACAGTTCATTTTCTACAATAAAAAAACACAAATGAAACTTCATAATTGTTGAAATGAGTTGAAATACTTAATCAGAAGTGATGCTGATTCTTTTCGGTCCTGTATGCCCTGTGGGAATAAGGTTCCCTTTCATTATTACATAAAAACTAGTTTGTGGTTTCTGGTGAGTATTGACACTTTTGCCCTGTTTTGGGGAGCTATGTTTAATTGACATAATTTTCTTAATTGGAGTTATTTATTAAAGATTAATTCTAAAGTTCAAATGGCTCTCTTCCTCTGTCTTCTTTCCTCGTGACACAGCCCCTGAAGAAGAGTGAGTCCTAAGACAGTCCAAGTAATATGTTTGTGTGTTAGGAAGAACAGAAATCTGCAGTCGTAGCATTGCTCAAGTGTTTTGTGATCCTGCAGGAGCTGGGCTGGTGTTCTCCAAGTTGACATTCCTTTTTGCTTCAGTGTTTGTAAGGTTGCATGGAGGAATAAAGACATTGAAGTAGTCTAATGCTCTGACCACAGCTCAGTAAATATCTTTGTAGTTCAAATACTGTCTCGATGCTTTGCTTTATTTGTGAGCATTATTGGGAAGTTGTTTTATAAGGTTATTGTAGCTTTGTGAATGTGATAACCTTGGTCGGTTTCTGGTGCTCTGTTTTCAAACATCATTTGCAACCTTACATTCACTGGAAGTTGTTAGAATTGTTTTAATATTTTGATAAAACACAGAAGCTGGTTATTATTTTACTTGTTAGGAAGTATAGTTTTATAGGTTTTTTTGCGTCTGTCAAACTGTTAGATTATGACCAAAGTGCTGCTTGTCTTTTGAGTGGGTTCAGGCTGTTTCTGCTTGTTGTAAAGGAGGGTGATGTTTAAGAACTGTGGAAAAAGTCAGACTGTTCCAAGCACCTGGAACAGTCTGGATAAGAAGTAGCTCAGGTCTGCATGGTCCTTTAAGAGAAAATTAGTTGTATGCAGAGCTGTACTTTTTCCCTAAATTTTCTTCTTGTTTTAATGTAATTGAGCCTGATAAAAATTTACATGCTTTCCAACATGATTAATGTTCTTGCCCTCTCCAGTTCAACGCATGGTCTTGGACAATCAGGAACTGATTCTTAACAGACTCAAGGACATAAGAAAGGTAAATCTGAAAAAGAAACATGCTTTTTGTTTGGTTTGTTGTTTTTTTTTTTTTTTCAGCAAGTACAGAGCCCCCTTTCTTACAGAAAAAGTGAATGTTTGTGTATCCCCTAAACAGGCTCCGGTGTAGAGAAGCGAAGTGCTTGAACTGAAGTTTGTTTCTGTTTCTGATATTCTCTAGGCATAGAGGACATGATTACTAAGTGCAGAACTATTTTGGATTTTGCTTCACAATATCTTTTTGCCAAATGTCATGTCACTTATTTTCCTTTATTTTGGTAGACTTCAATACGTCAGATGAATCAAACAAGATTTTATATTGTGGAAAACAGTAACTCCATTGTACAAGTAAATTTATTTATTGGTGGCCTTCCACCTCAGCTTTCCCCTGAAGAATACACAAATATTCTCAAGGAAGAATTAGCTATCAAAAGTAAGTAAACAGGTACACTTTCAGACACATTAATTTGTACAGAACGAAATGTAGTAGCATCAAGTATTCATTTTTCTCATAATTTTAACTTTTTCCAATCTGATTTTTAAAAAATCATTCTGCCTTTTCCTCTCATGTGGGCTTTTTTAATCATTTTAACATGCTCACAGTTGCAGGACAGATGTAACAGATCATTATTTATGGAATAATTATTGCGTTACTCTAGTTATATGTGACTACACCTTTTTTTTGTATGTTTGTGCGAGAAAAGCATCACTTTTTAGAAGAATTATACATACCTTAAACCATGTGCAGAATATTCACTGCCTTTTTTAACATCTTAACGCTTTTTACCTGGGCTGTTCTCCATGTTGGTCATGAGCTCTGTGCCCCATCATGGAGAATTACAAGCAGTGTGTGCACACACATATGGACAAACACTCAGGGAAAAGAATTTATTTTTCTTTTTCAAAGAAGTGTAATTGAATTTTCATAATATTTCTTCAACCAATACTTTGTATAAGCAGTGTCAGGAATGTGTCATGCTTTTTGTTGCAAGAAACAAAGCATTTTTCCCAATCTTTTATGTCACTTCAAGAAGAATTAAACTTGAAATGCCAGAATTCTGAGTCACCTTTTATGAAAATCAGTTTAGCTTTTCGTACTTGCAAAGTAAACATGAGACAGAAAGTGTTAGCTGGAGGTTCTCCCTGTATTTGTATAACTTTTAATATTTATTTATATTATATTTATGTAACTTTTTAAAATACTTTAAATATTTACTCTGAATGTACCCAAGGTTTTATGTGTTTATATTTTTACCCTTTGCAGCAAATGTAGTATCTGTGAGTCATGTTTATCAAGCACAAGGTAAGCATTAAAATTTTCAGTCTTGCAAATAATGTCTATGTTCAAAACTGCAGCTTAATACTAGAGGCTGGAAGCTCAGAGTATATTAGTCTTACTGCATAAGCAAAAAGCCCTTCAGGTAAAATGTAACACATTGTATTTATGAAGAGCAGTGGATTAGTGTTACCTTATTAAAAACAGTTAAAAGTTTGGCTTCATGCCTTGTGTACCAGAAGGTGGTAATATTTCATCATAAAAATGAGTTTTGAAGTTGCACTTCAACTGAATAATCTAACACTACAGATCTGTTAAAAATCCTAAAATGTTCTCTCTGAGTTCGAGAATACTAAAATTTGGTCCTGCTTTTGAACTCAGTGGGGCTGTTTCATAGTCACTGTTTCCTAGCAGTGTTAAGAGCTAGAGTTCAATGTCTGAAAGTTAAAGAAAATAAATGCATTCATCCTTTTAGCTATTTCTTTGCTGTTGTTGTATGAATTTTGTTTCAGCGAGGTCGGAGAAGCCATGAGGCTTCTGACAGCTGGAGCAGCAGTGGCTCTGGGCAGCTTTAGTGCATTTCATAAAAATGTAAAGTGTGGAGTTTTCTCTTCTGTATGTTTAGGTGTCTATAGCTGAGATGTTTCGCATCCTTTGGCAGGCTTAACTTCCACATATCTGCTAAATAGGTGTTTCTATAGCATGGTTTTGAAGACTGATGTGTGCTTCCTTTGTGTTATTTGCTGTCTCCACATGACTGATACTGATCTTTTAATCGGAAAAGCTGTAAAACTTTCACATGTACCTTCTCCTTTCCATACTTGTCAGTGACAAATACTTGGTTTTGTGATACTTGCCCCATGTCACAGCATCATTAAACCAAATTTACGTGCATATGGTTTTTAGATGTTTCTGCTTGTATGTGATTTTTATTGCTACGTGCTTATGTTTGTATTTTTGTAGTTCTCATAACTTCCTAACTCTCCCTTTTTGTCGCAGCCAGGTTATGTTACCAGCCTCCATCTCATATACTGTCCATTATGCATTTTTGTCTTATCCTGCCCTGTTTTCCTCCTCAGCAAATATCTTACTTTACACTAGCTTGTCAGTGTTTGTTTTGTCTTTTCTCTTTTGTCTTCTCTTCTTCCACAACCTCTCCATTCAGAACCTAAGCCAACAATAAAGATCTAAACTTGATTATCAGCCCAAATATTTGCTTGCAGTAATTCTGAGATATTGTTAATGAACAGAACTAATGGATTTTTAATAATTGGATACAAAATGAAACCTGATACCTCTGCCACTTGTAAATGATGAGATGATAAAGAGTATGCAAATAGGCCCTACCCCTGAAGCTCAAAGGAAATCTTTAAATATGCATTAGTTCTGTGCTGCAGTTCTTGTCTTCAAGTTGCTTTGCTTTAACAAAAATCTGAGATGTGTTTGAGGGTAGGAAGGAAGGCTTAAAAACAGAACAACACAATTCAACTGATAACAAACAACTGCATAAGTTTTGCTGAAAAATGTCCTCAGTAAACTAAGTAAACTTTAGCTGTAATATGAGACCTATTTTATAATAAATATAATAATAGCAAATATAAAAAGTAGTTCTGATGCCTCTTTACAGGTGCTGTTGTACTCCAAATTTCATGTTTTTCTGAAGCTGAAAGAATATATATGCTAGTTAAAGATACTGTTGTCAATGACAAGCCTCTGAATGCTGTGGTGATTCCTGCTGTTATGGTAAGAGACAGGTTTGAGTTTAAAAATGTCTTTAAAAGAAAAAAAAAACAACTGCCTTATTTCTGCTAGAATTAAATGAAAATATGTTTTATTCAAAGAGGCCATACTATAAGTACTGTGATAAAAAAATTGCTTCAGAGCCTGTACTTCATGTATATGATCTGTTCAGTGAGTTAAGTAATTTGTCCTGTTACTTTTCAATTGTCAAACTACAGCTGCCTATCTATACAACTATAAAGGGGAGGAAAACAGTTTTTTTTCTTTGTTTGTTTCAATGATCAAAACATTATGTGGGGTTTCAGTTTCAGCTGGTATGTTTTAAAATGCTTACAAAACTTTGTTATGGGAGCTAACTGTGTTTCCTCACTAACCATGAGGTAAAATACTTCTGCTTATTTTCACAGTGACATTATCTTCATTTCCCCCATTCTGTAGCAGAGGCAGTTTGACCTTGTTTACCCCTTGAGGATTTCAGAAGAACATAGTCTTCTGAAAGTCTTAGTGCAAGAGTCCTTGTTCGAATTCACGCTTGATTCTGATTTATTCATGTTGTTACTAATCACTTTCATATGAATCAGTTTGTTTAATAATAGGTTTCATGTTAATCAAGTAGAGTCAACGTGAGAAGAGGAAAATTATTAACTGAGTGAAGTGATATTTTTAACCAGGATTATGTAGGTTCTGTCCAAAAAAGAGTGTTGCTGTAGTTACTTTCTGCTGAAATGTTGCGAATCTTGCAGTTACTGTCTTTCTGGAACTGCATTATGACAAGTGAAGTGAGAGTCTTGGTTTGACTTCTTGGAACATCACAGAAGGTCAAAAAAATTAGATTATTACTGGGAATTATGAAACACGTTGATACAGGCGGGTATCAAGTTCAGTGGCCGTAGTTGCTTTCTCACATACCTGGTTTCACTGTTTAAAAATGAGTCCTACACTTCTCAGGGCTTTCTCAAGGTGAAACAATGGTTTTTAGATGAGTAGATACTAGTGGTAGTGCTCACATGCAACTGGCAAAATGAAAAATTACACCCCCTCCTAAAAAACTGAGAACCTTGTTCTTATGCGTGCATAGGCATTACATTTTGTGAAGTCCTGAGAAATCAAGGCCCCCTTGTCCAAACTACGTTTCCGAGTGCGTGTTATGAGAAACAGAAAGCAGCATGAACCTTTGGGTACTTGTTTTAGCTGCTTTTTAGGTAAATGCATTATGAGCTTGTATTTGGTGTCTGCGTTGTGAAGTTGAACATACTCCATCCACTCTGCTGATTACATATGTCTGTTTTTCTGACATTGGCTATGTTTGAAGGTAACTTCTGATGCCAGGAAAATGTGGATATTGCTATCTCTTATCTGATGCAAGATATTTTTTAGAAACTTTCTAGCAGTTCAGGGGACTGCTAGGGTTTAATTTCTAATATGTAAGCAGGAGAGAGGGGTGTACACCAGCACTAAGTCTGTGTTTCCATTTCAGCATCTGTTGTTTGTATTTGGCCATCTCACTGAAAGGAAACAAGAGGTGATTTAAATAATACTTCAAGTGTTGTTTTTTGTATGATTGTCCACCTAGCTTATGCCATTCACTAATTATCATGGGTAGACTAATGGTTGATTATTGTCTTTACTTTGGGTAGCAGTTGGACTAAATGACCTCCTGTGGTACTTTCCAACCCAGGCTATCTTTTAGCCTATGATAATATTAGTGTTTGTTTACATGTGTGATGATTTAAATACAGTACCAGGAAATACACAATACTAAATTTACACCATGTTTGACATTTCTTTTGTGAGTGAAATACAAAGAAATTGGGGGTGAAGGGCTAATGATTTTTCTGAATTTCCAATTAAATTAAAGAAAAACTCAACCAACAAAAAAACAACAAACAAAAATAGCCCTTCTTAAAAATTTGTAAAAGCACAGAAGTATGGGTGGTTAGCAAGTTGCTAGTCTTATTTTTCTCAAGTAAAATTTGCTTACTCTGTGTCTGATATACTGTCTAAGATGAAGGCATGGTTCTAGTCTGGCATGCTCAAGACTACCTAAAGCAATTCACCCTCTTAATTCCATTACTGAGAAGTCTGAGCGCAGAATCAGTTTGCGTAAGTTGCTTATCAGAAAGTCAAGCAGTTAGTGTTATCAGATGTGTTGATCTGTTCTGCTGTTTCAGGCCTTTAGGAATTTTATCAAACACCTTTTAATTTCACAATATTCAAATAAATGAAAATACTCTCTTCACTGAGAAAAAATAAAAGTGCAGCATTTTATAAAGCTGTTTAGCTGCTGTGTGTAAGGAACTGCAGGGAGTATTTGGTTTCACGCTTTGGTATCAATTCAAGGTGAAAGACATTGCAGGACTAAATCTTTCAATTCAGAACTAACACAACTTGTTTTGCAGCACTGGCAAGCAAGGAAGTCAGCAGACAGTTGTATGAGGCCAATACCAGCACAGGTTTTTGTGGGTTTATTACTAATGCCTTTTACTAGTGGAGTGCCCTCTGATATACTGTCAGATTTGTTAAGAGTAGCAGGAAAATATGTAGAAGGTTCCCAAATAGATGAAACTTTTGATTTCATTAATTCTACTAAATCCTCACACAAATATTTACATCTTAAAAGCATCGTAGTTAAATGACTGTTTTTAGCCAAAACATGAGTGATTACTTTTCACCCTTCTGAAAGGGCTGTCACCTTTTTCACACTTTGCTGTAAGGGTTTTCAAGCAAGGGAATGGACTGTCCTGGGAAGCAGTGTGGTCACCAATCCCTGGAGGTGTCCAAGAAGTGACTGGACATGGCATTTAGTGCTGTCTAGTCAACAACGTAGTATTCAGTCAGAGGTTGGAATCAATGATGTTACAGGTCATTTTTGAAGTTTTATGATTCTGTGATTCTTCCATTCCTTCAATATGCCAAAAAATAAAGAAAAGGCTTGGGGGTTGACCCAGCTGCTGCTCTAGTAGTGTTGTGACACGTTGCACGTAATTTCACATCAGATAATGAGTCCTTTCTGGCCTGGACTGAGGGTGGAGAGAATTTTGTGCTTGGGGCATTGTGAGTCCTTGTATATAGAAGATGCTGCTGGCAGCCTTTTGCAGTGTTGAATTCTACTTGTCAGAGATAATCTGCAGTTTCTGGAGACAGCCCACCACCTGGGAAGATGTGCCATGGTTGTCACACTGGTAGGCTGGTGGCACAGAACGCCTTGTTCTGCTTTGTTGTGAGATGTGATTACACAGTACAGTCAATGGAAAGGGGATTAGCATGGATAATAAACATCTTGCCCTGGTTTAAAGCCATGCTATGCTACTCCTGACAAATTAAGCCATTCACAGTGACTGTCAGAGTGTCTAAATCATGCAGCCTCCTTCAGCTGTCTCTAAGAAAGGAGCAATAAATTCCTTCCTGAATGCCAGCCAACACAAAACCTTTCTGCAGATTTCACTCCTCAAGCACAGCACTGAAGCCAGGACTAAAGGGGGAAGGGAGTCCTTGGGCTGTGAATCACATACTCTCTTCTGCCCAGTAACAAACTCACTCCTCTGTCCTCAATGGGGCTTTATTAAGGAACTTTTAAAAATTGTGCAGCTTAAGGGTGCTACCCTTGTGGCTGTCTGTAATTGTAATGAAGAGTGTGCTCTTGAGAATGTACAGTAGAGCAGGGCTGCTGCTGTGCTAATTGTCAAGAGTTTTTAATCCTTACCAAAAAATAATTGTTTTCTCAGCAGCTGGTCTTTATCTGGGGATTTAGCAGTGTTTCTTACTCCTTTAATGAAGAGTTGTGATGGGAAGCAAGTTCACTGTGAGGAAAAGCACTTTCTCGAACACTTCTTTTTATTCTGAATAGCTGCATCTAAATGCGTATAGTTAGGAATTTACATTGGAAGATATCTTAACAAAGGTGGGTTTGAGTAGTAGGACTGTTCAGTTTACACTTTGTACAGATTTTTTATTAGCTCCAGGCATTCGCTGTAGCTGCTTGTCAATCTTAGTAGCATTCAGGGTTTATATTTAACTGGTTTGGGGGTTTTTAGGTACAGTACTTGACAAGCTTCTTAGTACAGTACTTGATAAGAAATATAGTTGGCAATTTACAGTAGAAACTGTAAATATACATTTGCAACAATTTATGTTACTTGGGTAAGATCTCAGTCAACTTTACAAAACACAGCTGTGCTTTTGAATGTCTTAGAGTGTACCATGTCTCAGAAATAGTTGTGATTCCCTTAAGCTGCTTTTGAATTATTTCAGTTACTTGGTTTTAAACCCAATGCATTAGAACATGCTTGTAAAAACAAGTAATATAAAACACGTGTTCAGCATGTCACTCCTAAATGTCCCAAATCAGTATTTTTAGAAACTGATTTCCTGAAGAAGAGAAGATAATCAAATGTTCTTGTTACATTCAACTAAGGTATTTGTTAGACTTCAGTGTTGGGCTGGTTTCTTTGCTCTTATTCTTTTTTTTAAAAGTTTCTGTTTACTTCAAGCTGCAGAACTTAATATTTTTTTCTTTTTATTATCCCGTTAACTGCCTTTTTTTAAACCTCATAAGTTTCCAGCCATTATAGCAAGCCTGAGGTTTCAAGTCACTGGGATTGTTCAGAAAATTGAAATGGCTGGAGATTAAATTTAGGTATTTAAAAAGCTGTGAAGACGAAGAAATGGGCAGTGGACAGGAGAGAGGGTAGGGCAGAGAAGAAGCTGTACAAGGAGTGCTGGAAGGGAACAGTGTGCTCTGTTACCCCATGGGACATGACGTTTTCTTTCAGAGCTGCGCTTTCTGTTGCTCATGGGATTTAACCCCATACAGCACTACAGGCTGGGCAGAGCAGCTGGAAAGCATCCCAGCACAAAAGGACCTGGGGATGCTGGTCAACATCTGACTGAACATGAGCAAGGTGTGTGCCCAGGAGGACCAGGGCAGGGATTGTCCCCCTGCACTCAGCACTGGTGAGGCCACACCTTGAGTGCTCTGTCCGTTTCTGGGCTGCTCACTTTAAAAAGGACATTGATGTGCTGGAGTGTGTCCAGAGAAGGGAACAAGGACCATGAGCCTAAAACATGTCTTATGAGAAGTGGCTGGGGAGCTGGGGTTGTTTAGTCTCCAGAAGAGGAGGCTCAGGGGTGACCCCATCGTTCTCTAAAACTCCCTGAAAGGAGGGTGTAGTGAGGTGGGGGTCGGTCTCTCCTGCCGTGCCTGCAGTGAGACAAGAGGAAATGGCCTCAGTCTGAGACACGGGAGATTCAGATCAGATATTCGAAAAAAAATTATCACTGTCAGGGTGGTCAGGCATTGGAAAAGGTTGCCCATGGAGGTCACCATTCCTGCAGGTGTTTAAGAGGCATCTGGATCTGGTGCTGATGATGTGGTTGAATGGTTTAGGCGTTAGAGTGGCAGTTCAGGGTGGATGGTTGGACCTGATGATTCTAAAGTTGTCTTTCAACGTGATCATTCTGTGATTATCAAAGGGCTGTTCTGAGTGGAATATGGATGATGATGCAGGAACTAATGGAGTAACAAGATGGCCTTTACTTCTGAAAACACCAGAGCTCTGCTTACTCTTCCATTAATGTTTGGAATGGCTCAAGGGGACGAAATCCATTTGTTTCTTTGGGATGTGTGGATCCTTGAGCTGTTGACTTAATATTCAAGGAATCCTTTTTGTGACAGTGGCATGCATTATGTTCCACAGACTTCCTTTGCTGCCTGTAGATATCCTTTCCATGTACTTAACAGAAATGAATATATTACCCTTCTTGTGTTGGGCATGCTTTAAGTAATTGCTTCCCCCTTTCCAACAATGCCTGAACGTAGAGGCCAAAGCTGTTTTGACTTCAGTTGTCAGTTTAGCATGAAGGTGGTTTCTTTGGAGAGAGCTGTATGCACAATTTTCAGCCTCTTTATCATCAACCTGCTTGTTTTGTCTGCAGTGGAACCTTTCCAGTAAAATAAAACATTGAGTTTCTTTCAGCTGTTTGTCCCCTGAAACAGCCTTTGTTTGGCTCATTTATTTTTTAAGAAAACAGGTATATTTTCAAACGGAAGGTCTCATAGAATCTGAAGGACAAGTAAAGAAGGGGCAGTGTGTGCCTGCTTCACCAGCCTTTATACCTGCTTAGTGTT
The DNA here is from genome assembly GCA_013400495.1 of Nicator chloris. Classification (NCBI taxonomy): domain Eukaryota; kingdom Metazoa; phylum Chordata; class Aves; order Passeriformes; family Pycnonotidae; genus Nicator; species Nicator chloris. The sequence goes on from WAAE01016842.1 coordinate 27,608, forward strand.
CCTCTTCTCAATGTGTTTTCTCTTTATCAAGAGACAAGTCACACTGGATGGCCGAGAGCATTTCTTATGCACGCAGTGTTAGAGAGGATTTTTATGTGTTTGTCAGCATCTTGACACATCTGGCAGGGTGTGACTTGCAGAGGATTAGCACCTAGCTCTTCTAAGAACAGAAAATTGGAGGAAATCTCTCAAGTACTATGAAGACCCAAACAATCATCTGTTTGTAAAGCGCCTAAATCAGCTCACAGGTCTGGGGTGTCTCAGTGGCAGACTCCATTTTGCATCCTCACAAATTTAATTAGTTAATTTGACCTGATTTCTCTGTTGTTCACCTCAGATCATGGTCTCTGGTGGTCGCTCACAGGCAGCAGCTGAAAGGCTCTCTGGGTGCCGCCGCCTTCTCCCGTCTGTAGCTGTTGGTATCTCTCCACATGCTTTCACGCTGTGGTCATGCTGCTGCCTCACCGACCCCTGAATCATTCTTGTCTAAATTGACTTATATTTAGCACTGTTGTTCTGTTCCCTGAATCCATCCGGTCAGCTGCGTGACAAATTGCTGTTCCCTGAATTCTGTCCAATTTGTAAATAAGAATTACCACAACTTAGGGACTATGGCAAATGTTTCTGTTTAGAAGTGCAATTGTTGAAATGTCCAATGGACTTTTCTGGCATGTACCTGCAACACCAGCCTTGTGACAGGATGGATGGAAGGTGTGCCAGTGTTTTCTAATCTTTCTAGAACTACTTACAAATAATTTTACAGAACTATTTATGGGCAGACAGGCTGGGTGGAAACCAGTCCCAAGGTGCATCTGTTGGCTGGAAGTTCTGACCACCAGTGAGGCTGCACATATTGTTCCTATGCAGTCCATGGAGTGCCCCAGGCCATCTCACCTCTGCCATGTCCAGTGGCCTCCTTTGCAGTTTCTGAAGGCTTTGAGAGTCCTTTCAGCAGCAGCTTCAGTAGGTCGTAAGATAATGGCACCCCTGAGTAAATCCTCATGATGAAAAAGCTTGGCTTATGTATTTCTAAAAGAAGCTTTCAGCTTCTAATTTCATAGGGAGAGGTACACCACTGTCTGCCCCAAACATCTTCGTCTCTAAATGCTTTGTCCTTGTAAATTGACGTGCATTCTAAGACAACCACAAAACTAAAGAAAGATTTTTCAGTTGGTTTGGGGAGAAGTTCTCGCTTTTTAAGGAAACTATTTTAATTGTACAAAACTCTTATCCCTCACTGTTCTTTGGCCTAGACTGTTCACTGAAAATGTGTAGGAAGGGCTACTTACAATGCCTTTTTTTCTAGTGTTAGGCTCAAATGTGTACTTGGACTGAGTTAAGGAGCCCTCAGTTCCTAGGGAAGCAAGACCAGCAGTTAACCTATTCATTGGCTGGACATTGAATCTTTTTATTTATAGAATCTGGATATTTTTTTAGTAGGCATGAAGGAAGCATCAGGTAATATTTCTGAGATGCAGTAGTAATTTTCCTGCCTTTTCATGTCATTGACTAATCCTTTTTCTTGTTTTATTTCAGGCTTCCAAGATACCACAGAATTGTTGCCCACTTCTTGTATTTGTGAATCCAAAAAGTGGTGGTCTAAAAGGTCGGGATCTGCTGTACAGTTTTAGAAAGCTGCTAAATCCACATCAAGTCTTTGAACTTACTAATGGGGGCCCACTGCCTGGGTAAGCCATGATGTTTTAATTTTTTTTTATTTACATAGTTTTGTTTTTTTTAAAAAGCGTAGACTAGATTCACTTATTTTGAAGATCTAAATTGCTTCTGTTCTGCGCCTGAAGACTGGGGCAGTGGATCATTTCCTTCTGACTGTTCTTACTGTGAGAACATATTTATGGGATTCTCTAAAGAAAAGAGAGTAGAGTAGTTTCTGATGTATATACTTCTGTCAAATCTAGCAGAGTCTGGCCCTGGGAAAGTCATATGCACTTTACAGCAGCACATATTTAATACTTATTGAAAATAAATAGATTATATATTTGAATGGAGATGGAAAGAGAAATGTCATATTTCCTGATGACGGTGGGTTTTTGCTTTTATTTCTTCTGATGTTTCATGGGAACTACCAGGAAAGTGTAATAAAATTTTCTATTTTGACTCTTGAAACTTGGCCAGAGTTGCAGAATTAACAGGGTCTGCCTGATCACAGCTGCAACATTTCTACAAGGAACAGAACATAATGTGCTTGTAGGAAGACAGGAACTGATGACTTGATTTAATGAACCCCACTTTGTTACAGCTTCATAAAACTGAAAGCAATAGTTGTCGCCATTATTTCACTACTACTTTAATAAAAAACTTGTCATGACAAGATCTTCAGAACAAAAGCTTTGTTGATTTGGAAAAATGCAGCTTATGTAGGAGACAAGATAAACAAGCCACACAAACTAATTTTTCTGTCAGAACTATATAATTCTGTTGTCTTTTTAATGCACTTCAAGCTGCAACTTCAATAACCAGTTCATTTTGTTTTGGTTTTGTATCGTAAAAATCTGTATTGTTCTGTAGCTTTATGGCAAAATACTCCCATTTGTTAATTTCTTCTTGTGCAATGGGAAATAACAATTCTTTTGCATGATATGTTGGTATGTAGGATGAAAAGCCACAAAAGGTAAGCATCACCAGGAAAACAGTACTAGGAAGAAGAAAATGTGCTGTTATTCGTATGACTAAGTAGAAAAACACCAACAATACTCAGCATCTCCTCTAGGATTTAGAGAGTTACAGATGTTCACATCAAAATTATGACTAGTTAGGTCTCTGTACCCTTGAAAAAGGAAGTGATTAACCATATAGTTCTGTCTGTGAAGAATCTCAGAGGAATATGGTTTTCACTCTTTTTAAAATCATCTTTATCCACAACTTCATATTTTTCCATTCACTTTGTTGAATTTGATCCAGAAACTGACAGTAAAGAGGCATAGATAGAAATCCAATAACACAACTGTGTTATTTTAAATAGCATATTGGGACTTTGCATTTCCTATATTCCATTGTAACTTTTCTTTTCCCCTGTGCTTTGCTTCACAATGGAGGTTTCACACGTTCTCCAAAGTCCCCTCCTTCCGAGTGCTGGTGTGCGGAGGGGATGGCACCGTTGGCTGGGTCCTTGGTGCACTCGAGGAGATCAGGCACAAGCTGGTTTGCTCAGAGCCCTCAGTTGCCATCTTACCTTTAGGAACAGGTGAGAATCACAGCAAGAACCATTTTTCTGCTGAGTGCAGAAGCCCTCGGGAATGTTTTATCTTTATCTGTCTGACACAGTACATAGTTTTGCAGCCGAGATGCTGTGAGATTCAGTTCTGGCTGGTGCTAGAAAGTAAACCACAGTATCAGCTTTTCAAGGAAATGTCAGTCATGCTTTCAGAAAAACAGCATCAGGAAAAACAAGCAGCAGGAGTGTTGATACGACTATGGGTGAGTGGGCGGGAGTTGGGAGGGCAAATTATCCTCCTCCTGACAACCACAGGTGCATCAGCCATTGCTGTAAGACAGAAAACTCAGTTGCTCCCTGGTGTCTCAACTCCATTACAGGTTTTTCTGCCACTTTTTGTGGAAACACTCCAGTATGTCTGTATGCAGTGGTAAGCACATGTGCAGACACAACACAACTTAGTTTGTTTTTTTTTTTCCCTGCCAGTTAACTCTTCCTGCCAGATGAACTAATTCTGTGACTTGATTGGAGCACCTTAGTGCAGTGTGATTTGTAAAACAGGGCTGATGCACTGATTGTGAAACACGGTCATGTTTTGGTGTTCTTCGCTGTTGCCCAGGTAATGACTTGGGGAGAGTCTTGCGCTGGGGAGCTGGCTACAGTGGGGAGGACCCATACTCCATTTTGGTTTCTGTGGATGAGGCGGATGATGTTCTTATGGATCGCTGGACTATCCTTTTGGATGCAGAAGAGCCAGCCGAAGGTGCAGAAAATGGCATTGCGGAACCTGAGCCGCCCAAGGTAAGCTGAGCACCATTTGGGTGTGATTCTTAGGAACTGCTGTTCTAGTGAAAATCACAAAGAGGATGGGTATTAATATAGTTTAATTTTTACTGCTCAGTTGTCTTTGTGCTTGGTCCTTACTGAGCTGTTTCCTAGTGAACATAGCATACGTCTGGACCTAGTGTTTCAGTTTTGGCAGGGCTAGTTGAGTGCAGAGCACGTTTTGTAGCTGTTTAGCAGAAAGCATCTGATAGAGGATTAAGGAGAAGATTCACATGGCAATGACATTCCTATTGGCTTCAGCTGGAAAGAAAATAATTTCTCAAATAAGAAAAGGCTTTGGAAGGAATGCCAAAACACTTTCCAAAACACTTGTAAAACTGGAGTGTCAACCAAAATACACTCCTTTCCCCAAAGGTACTCTCATCTTTCCTTTCAGTGTTTAAGAAATTACTAGGAGTTGCTAGCATATCCAGGAAGTAAAACCTTCTGTTATCTTACTGCTCTTGTGTGCCTGTATATGTGCCATCTGTTTTTTGGGGGGTTTTTTTGTTTTGTTTTTGTTTGTTTTGTTTTGTTTTTGAGTAAAGTCACTGTCAGTTCATATGAGCTTGTTTCTGTTTAGGAAAATAAAAATGTCAGTTGTAGATGGTGATTTTGGAGCTGTATGTGAATCCTGGTTCTGTCTTTTTTCAGATTAAAGGAAGAAATTGGACAAGGGGCTTGCACAAAAAAGTAGGAATTCGTAACAATGGTAGCAATTGTCCAAGATTTTAGTCTGGTCACTGGAAAATCCTAGGCATTTTGAGTCATTTGGACAATTTAAGATGCTCAGGTTCCAGCTACTTTTCACTTGGTGGAGACAGGGGCTTTTTTTCCTGTGATGCCTAATCTGCCTTTTAAAGGTGAAGGATGGGAGAGTAAGGCCTAGGATACAAAAGCTATGGAATGAACTGGGGTGCAAAGGAAGATTTAATGGAAGAAATGGTCAAAATCTGTAGAAACTTGAGGTTGGCATATAGGGATCTAGTTAAAATGCAGCTGAGTAGGTGAAGTCAAGTTCTTCATTCATCTGGTGTAAGCTGGTCACCTTCCAAAGTAAGAGTGTCTTCCCAATGATGTTATATAAATCCATGGCTAATGCCAAAAATAATAGTGGCATTAGTGTTCAGCAGCTTGTGAAGTTATTGCATAGAATTGCTTTGAGAGGTTGAGTTGGTTTTATTTCTGCATTTGTTTTTATTTCTGCATTATTATGCATGTTAATTTTAATTAAGATTAAATTTTGAATTTTCTGATACTTAGGAATTAATGACTACACATGTTAACAGTTGTTCATGCGGCTTTATTTTTAGTGCAGTGTTTCTGGAAAATATTTTCCAGAATCTGTCACGATGCAAGTGACTTGGAAGAATCCTCTGCTTGCTTTTATTGAAAAGCTTTGTAACTTCTTCATTTTTCATTTATAAATGTAAGCAGAAAATGATACCTTTTTTTCCTTTTTGTCAGATTGTACAGATGAACAATTACTGTGGTCTTGGCATTGATGCAGAATTGAGCTTGGACTTTCATCATGCTAGAGAAGAAGAACCAGGGAAATTTAATAGCAGGTAATCCTGGGGAAACCAGGTGTGAAGGTCAATTCTGTGGTATTGCATTACTTGCAATTTACACTACAACTGATAATCTTAAATGCTACAGGTATCCACTAATATTGCTTGTGGCAGAGCTGGGACAAGGAAGAATTAAGCTATCCAGGAAGTCATAGACACAAAATTCCTGTGTTTTGTTGATTTGGGTTTGGTTTGGGGTTTTTTTTCCTCTTCCAAGAGAGAGCACCAAAGCAGTTTTTGGAAGCCATGTCGTTGTTATTCAGTATTCTTAGTTTGACATTAACTGCATTGTTGAGTTCAGTGAAATTTTGAGGTAGTGGAAATATCTCTTGCTTAAAGCCTTTAGCAAGCCTTTAGCTCACTGCCTTTAGTGAGGGCACTGCTGCTACATGAGCAATAAGCACTTGTTTAGAAGTGTTCAGAAGTGTTCAGAACTTTTTCTGTACCTTTTCCAGTTTTGCGTAGTGCTGTTGCAGCACCTGCATGCTGGTATTAAAGATAAAGGAACTCTCTGTATCTTAAGTGAGAATGTTATTACAAATGTGTTGACAGAGACCTTCCTCCTCTCTGGCATGCATATCAACCAATAATGAGACTTTTTCTTCTTCTCATAATGACTGAAATGGATGAGAGAAAGAAATCACCTCTATGTAATTAATCAGTAATTCCTTATAGAAACTGGTTTTGTTTGCGTTCCCCTATGTTTGTGATTAAACACCTTTTAAATTGTCTCTTGGTTGGCAGAGTTACAGCCAGTTACAACTGCGCAATGTTAAAACTGTGACTATTAAAAATATTCTCTGACCAGTTATGAGTGCAATGATGTGTAATCTGATGTATCTTGTAGTGTTCTCTCTGTCATTACAGGCATTGCTCATGGTGCTTTTCTTAAAAACTGACTAATACAGTTGTTGATGTAAATATAGGTGTTGATGTAAATATAGGTGGTTCCTGGTACATAAGTTACTATTAGGCACTGGTTTGTATTTTCAATACACCTGACTGAAAGCATCATAGATAGTAAAATCAGGCAGTAAGTTTGTGTGTGGCAGTGTCCGTTCTAGTAGGTGAAACTTGTCTAGATGGACTTGTGCAGTTAATGTACAAGTTATGTTCATTCTTTCTTCAAAATGTACTACTCCATGTTTGCAAAGCTGTGGCATTTCAAAAGATACATCCTCTTCTTATTGCCATTGCATTTAAGGGATATACTTTGATTGCTATTGCCCTGTGTGCTTTTCTTCCCTGTCATCTTCATCTCTGTCATTTCCCAGTGTGCAACATCCATAGTGCAGTGGACAATGTCTTGGTATCATTCTTGCAGGGTGACTTGAAGGACTTATGGGAAATAAGAGAATTTTTTTTTCCCCAAATCTGAAGGGCTGTATACTTCTGAAAAGGAAACATGAAATAATGAATTGATACTGAGGTACATTTTTGTGGAAGCCAAAAGCTGGTGCATGCTAACAGTGCTGACACATAATACTTGCCTGTGAAAATGACTGCTAAAATAGTTGAATTTGTGCTTCCCCATGATAAGCAAGTGCACACTCTTGTCAGTAATATTAGCTTTTTAAAAAAAATTGTTTCTAGTAAACTAACTAAAAGTCATATCTACTTAATGCAAGATGCAGCAGCTGCTGGCAGGTGAACTGGCTACTGCTGAGTGCAGAACAGTAAGTTTTGGGTTGTGGCAACAGAAATTGCAGGTAGTCCTTGGAAGAAATACAGGCTTGAGTGCTCTTCTGAAGCAAGACCTTAAACTGATAAATGTCCCAAAAGCTGTGTGCTCTCTGGCCTCATTCAGTCATCTCTTTACATGCTCTTTACATGCTTTCATTTAGCTAGCAGCTCAAAGTGCAGTGATAACATCCCTGCAGGAATTCAACGCTGATCTTGCATTGCGGGGCACAAAAATAGTGTACATTGTGACATTGGTGGTCTGTGTATTGATGAGTGCCAAACGACATGAGTTTTTTTCACAGTGTTGTCCTAGGTTACAGTGTAAGATGTGCCCAAAGTATGTGTTCTATCACCATCTTCATGAGCTGTTGAAACCAGGTGAGGCAGGGTTCCCCTTGTCCCCTCCCTCCAGACAATCTTCTGTTAATGGCCCATCAATGCCTTAGCACATAACTCACAGGTAACTCCCTCTGGGAGCCATCTCTGTTTAATGGGCAATCAAGGACCCACTGCATGATTGGAAGAATGATTCAGCCCATAGTGAGGTGCTCTGCCCAGGGGGAGGAGCCAAGCATTCCCAGCTGGATATAACCTGGGATTTGGGACAGCACAGGGGGCCGTTACCCACTGGACTCCCAGAAGAGAAGAGCTGCCAGACCTTTTCTACAGGGTCATTGCTTCAACAAGACCACTTCATCTGGACTGCCACCACCACTCTAACTAACAGGGTGTCAGGTTGTATTCTGACTCNTCATCCCAGAGCACTTGGCACAGGATTGCATCCAGATGGTTCTTGAATATCTCCAGCGAGGGAAACTCCACACCCTGTCTGGACAATCTGTTCCAGTGCTCAGTTACCCACACAGTAAAGAAATTCTTCCTCATGTTCAGGTTGAGCTTCTGTGCATCAGTTTCTACCCATTGCCTCTTGTCCCTGCTTGCTGCCTGGCTCTGTCTTCTTGACACTGTCCTCTCAGATACTTCTAGACATTGATAAAGTTCCCTCTCTTCTTGAGGCTGAACAGACCCAACTCCCTCGGCCCTTCCTGGTTAAAGGGGTGCTCTGTCCCTTAATCATCTTTGTTGCCCTCTACTGGACCCACTTCAGGAGCCCCATGTCTCTCTTGTACTGAGGAGCCCAAAACTGGACACTGACTGAAGATGTACTTCACCAGGGCTGAGCACAGGGGTAGGATCACCTCCCTTGACCTTGATGCTCTTCCTAAAATGCCCAGGATCCAGTTGGCCTCTTGGCCCCCAGCACACACTGCTGCCTCATGACAGCTTGTTGTCCACCAGGACCCTCAGGTCCTTCTTTTCAAAGCTGCTTTCCAACAGGTTGCCCCCAGCCTGTGCTGGTTCATGGGATTATTCCTCCCCAGGTGCAGGACTCTCCCTTTGCTCTTTGTTGAATTTCACATAGTTTCTCTCTGCCCATCTCTACAGCCTGTCAAGGGCTCTCTGAACAGCTGCCGAGCTGTCTGGTGTATCAACCACTCCTCCCAGCTTTGTGTTGTCAGTGAACTTGCTGAGGAGGCATCTGGCTCTTCATCCAAGTCATTCCCATGGGATCCTGGAGCAGTCTTTAGGATTGCATACTACAGAAGAGACCACATCTTGTTTGTACCATCCAAAATGGCAAGAGATTGCTGTGGCAAGCAGTTTCCTAAATGCAAGGTTTGGGAGAATATTTTGCGCAATTTAATGCAAGTTTAGACTTATTTTACAGAGATATACAACTGTTCTGCAGTTAGGGCACTGTGAAGTACTCCTTCAGTTTCTGAAGGAGTACTTCTTCATGCAACAAAAATTAATACTTCTTTGGGATGTTGCATGTGTTATTTTTCCTACTGATGTTCCAGTATTTTTCAGTTGTATCCAAATTAGACAAAACCTGTCTTAGCACATCTTGCATGAAGCAGAAGTGTATGTTAAATGGTGTTACATGAGGTACCTTTAATTTGGTGCTATTTTAAACTGTTATGACAGAGGACTAATCATTCCCAACGTAATAATTTAAGGTGACTGAAAAGTCTCTGTCTGAAGACTCAGCTGTAACCTGCACTGGCTATTTTCCCCACTTTAATGTCTACAGTCTTTAGACATAATGCTAGAGAGATTTTGCAGAGTTGAATTCCAATGACACCCATGTAGTAGAAGGGTCAAATAATGGAAATTTATGCTTTATATTTTAAGGTTGCCCTGAAGGCAATGTATCCAAAGGTTTCCATTATAGAAGAAAATAGTCTGTGTGTTTAACTATCCTTTGTTTATGTTATTCTTACAATATTTTGCCATTTCTAGGGATGTCATAAAAATCTTCCTCATCTTTATTCTAAAATTAGAGATGTTAGAGCTGTCACAAGTTGAGATTACTAAGCCCGTTTTCAGTTTCTGCAGCTAAGTATATTTCAAATTAATTAGGAATGTGTAAAGCAAAGATTGTCAAATTTTTTTTGCCATAAGTATTGTAGCATTGCATGAGAAAACAATTTAAAATGGGTCATGATGACCTCTAAGTCTTAATCAAAAATGTAATCTTCCAGCCCAGGAGTTTACATTTCAAAGAGGCATTGTATTCAGGCAATGCTTCAAGAAGGGACGATTTTTCTGTAACAAAATTTCACAATCTGCACATGCCTCAACAGCAGAATCATCCCTTAAGTAAAGGTATGTAAAGTACATGGTTTATGCTTTGTTTCTGCAGTAAAGCTAAAAAAATTTGAAATGGGTTTTAATTGAAAAACTCTTTAAACATATCTGCTAGAGGACAATAGTGGTATACATACAGGGAAGAGTGCTATGCCTGGCCTTACCTTTTAGTTACAAGATGCTTGTCTGCTCCTAGGTTTCACAACAAGGGAGTTTATGTGAAAGTTGGGCTGCAGAAGATAAGTCACACTAGAAACCTTCACAAGGACATAAAGCTGCAAGTGGACCAACATGAGGTGGAGTTACCAAGTATAGAAGGACTCATTTTTATTAATATACCCAGGTAAAAAGAAGAGGAAGGATCCCTCGTGGATGCATGCTGGGCTGTGTGTGTAAAATTGCTGCTTGGTATTTGAGCATTAACTGTCAAATGGTTAGGTAACAGGTAACAGGATCAAAGGCAATCGACAATAAAACCCGCACACTTTCTAACATGCTAGGCGTTGGGTACCGAAGCAGTACCTGCACTGAAGGCCAGACAGATTTCAACCTCAGGTCCTACAGGCAACTGGTCAATATACATGGAGTATGTGATGCTACCTGGGTAGCCATGGAAGACCACAGTTCAGATACCTTTACAGGCCTGTTAGTGCTTCTTTGACACCTGCAGGGAGCTAGAGTAACCGATGTGGAAGCCAAATCCACAGGAGATGTGGCTTCGTTAGATGTGATGTTGATAGAGGCAGGTTTTTTGTTTGCACAAAACCAGCAAGTAATTAGTTCTGCCATACTATTATTTTTTCAAGTACCATCTTGTCTTAAACAACCTGTATCTCTTTACATTTTAGTCTGAAGATGTTTTATTCAAATACTTATTTTAGTCTAAGATGTTTTATTCAAATACTTATTTTCACATGTACACACATGTACATATATTGCACATGTACACACATGCACACAAATATACATTGCATGTGTGGAGAAGAAAAGATCCCAATTAAGTGATGAGCAGTTCATGTGGCAAAACAATAAGCAAGTGATTTGAGTGGGAAGGGTCAGTACTGCACAAAAGCAGCATGGTTTAAATTGTCAGAAGCATTTCAGAGGACTGAAGTGCATGAATATTTTCCTAACTACAAGTGTTTTTGGTCAGGTACAAGAATGAAATCTCGATAGTTGTTTTAGCTTTAGTTTCTCGTAAGTAACTTCCGTGAATGTTGTCAAGACCAGTAAGAGCTATTTTAAGTTCTTTAGTCCTGAAAATTAACAGTTAGTTTAGCTGTAACCTGTATTTCCCAGCAAACTAAAACTCTATGGAGTTACATTCTTCCTATTTACACCTTTTCTTTCCAATGGAAACTATTTACTTCACTCCTTTTATGACTAAAAGATCTGATAAAAATTGTTCCAGCTTTTAGAAGAGCAGTTCCTGCTTTTACAATGTAGGAAAACTGCTCCCTCCAGCTGATGGGGAAGCAGAGTGTGTAGCTCTTGAAGCCTGAGAAGCCAGCCACCATTAGCAGGGCACCATGGAGCGTGCCCAGGGGCAGACCACAGGTCCACAGGTGGTCACTGGTGTGCTCTCCACACAGCTGGGGCTCTGGAGCCGACCTCTGGGGGTCTGAGACTGACAACCGCTTTGAGAAACCACGCATCGATGACGGCCTGCTGGAAGTGGTTGGTGTGACTGGCGTCGTTCACATGGTGAGTTGGCATCCCAGTAAGCACAGAAGAAACATATATTTTATGGGACAGGCTTATTTCTGTAACAAACAGTGCATTGCAAGTGCATGGTCCTAAAAATTACGCTTCTTTGTTAGGGCTGGGTAAGAAGAAGTAATAGGAATTGAGGACTTGTTAAAAAATCCATGGGGAAATGCTTCATAACTTAACTAGACTTTGAACCAAGTAGAGAAACATACGTGTGTGTGTATATATATATATATATATATATATGTAAAATGCAATATATATATCATAAATACAAATATATGTATGTATTATGGAATGCACTAGCTTTCTCATAACAGGTATCGTGGTGTTCAAATGGAACAGTTCATGGGATGAAAACAAGATTTCAATTCTAATATTACAAAAATATGCACCCTTCACCTAGTGTATTTGCGAGAAGTCTTGTCGTACATCATCACAATCACAGGGGAGATTCCATCAAGACAGGTTGCTTTATAATTATCTGCCACAGGCTTTTCAACACCTGTCACTGAGAATTTGATACTTGCTGCCCTTGATTTGAATGCTACATCAAGCAGGTGGTATGCTGTTCTGCAAAGAATATTATGACTCAACTTATGCAATTCTTTTTTAATTCTTTCATATATTACATATTTTTACAATGGTCTGCTATTAGTAACACAGTCCTGTGGGATGGTAGGTTATTTTTTTCTTCATATCTTACCACTATTTAAAGAAACCTGGTGCTGAAAAAGTGTATGTGGTCAGGTAACTTGAGATAACCAATCCATAAAACCACCAAAAATGGGTGCTTAAATATTGTGGAGCTCAATCTTTGGTGTTGGTCAACTTTATTTTGTCATTTAGATCTTCTAAAATATACTAAAGAATTGTTTGGGTAGAGATCCTTAAATCTTTTGTGAAAGTAAAAGCAGCTTTGGAGTATAAATGTTAACAAACCTGTGCTTTGGGTTTGTGATATCAAGGTTTTTACTCCCATGTTTGGTTTCTGTTCACATTCCCCAAGAATATGTGCAGCAGTAAAGTTCATTTTGATTCACTTCTACAGTTAACTCAAAAAGTTAACTCAGCTGTTAAGCTGTAGTTGAGTATGTGTATAAGAAGTTCAGTGTTTTTACATATGTATTTCTGTAGCTATATGGAGTTGAGTTTGGAAAAACTCTCTCTGATTAATAAACTGCTTTTAGACTTTGGAACTTCACATGTGCTGAAGTATGTGTGTATAATTAGGTGTTTTTAGAAAGGAGAAGCCAAAGCAAACAAGACCTTTGTGAGTGTATGCTTCTTGGCCAACCTTTGTGTACAAACAGCTTTGCTTTGGGACTTGTTTTGCCTCCCGCAGCCTGCAGGGGTATCTGAGTTCTCCTTCCTGGACTAGCTGAAATAATTAATGCTAGGGCAGTAAAGGCATCCTAGTTTTGCCTAAACAGTTTTTTAGCTGAAACTTAAAATGTCAGGTGAGAATAAAAAATATCCACCTACTTTAATTGCAGCTAGTATTTGTACTTCTTGTTAGTTGGAGTGATTGATATCCTGGTTTTTATTCCCTAACAGGGTCAAGTCCAAGGTGGTTTTCGATCAGGAATCCGCATAGCCCAAGGCTCATATTTCCGTGTAACACTCCTAAAGCCAATTCCAGTTCAAGTTGATGGAGAGCCCTGGATTCAGGCCCCTGGCCAGATTATAATTTCTGCTGCAGGACCAAAGGTACTGGGTGTAGGTTTCTCTTAGCAATTTGACTTTGTTCCTGCACTGGATGTTACTGTATTATCTTGCTTGTTCTGATGCTTAACCCTAAAGGAGCTGCTTAGCACTGTGTGGTAACTGACATAGCAATTCCTAAAGAGGATGTTTGAAGGCTCTCTCCATTGGCTCAGATGAGGCTCATGTTTAAAAAAATAGTCCCTGAGCTTTGGCCTAGTGACTCAATTTTTCCTCTGTATTGAGATCTGCAAGCAATGTTTCCTTTCTTGAAGCAGGGCAGTTATAAAGGCCATTGTAGTAGTGCAGTGTGCAAGGTAGGAATCGGTCTGCTGGAGAAGGGAAGACAGTAGTAGCAAAGGAGAAAAATGAATAAGAGAGGAGCAGGGTCTGTGAAAAAGAGGCTTGAGTAATCAGTGTCTGTTTTTTCTTGATTATCTCCATGTGTACATAAAAGACAGCATCAGCTCCCTAAGAATTTAACTTCTCTACTGACTTTGAAATTGTGAAATAAACATTTTGCAGTTGGTGACTGTGCAAACACCAGTCTGCACATTTGCCTGCTACCTTAAGGATGCCTTTTCAACTCACAGACATTTGCTGCTATAGGCAAGCTCAGAGGATATCTAGCTGTACTGGGAGGGCTACCAGAACAATTGCCCTTGCTGAAGAGAAGTGAGTGAAAGAGAGGGTCATACCTCAAGGTCTCAGAATATGCTAAAACTTTGTTCTTTTCATGAGAAGAAGTGGGAGGGTAATGGAGAGAGAGAGACCAAAGCTAACTTGTCCTTCAGTGAGAAACATTTCTTCTTCTACCAGCTTACTGACTAGTTATCTCTATATATGTGTATATATGTATGTGTGTACAGGAATATATAAGCACACACATACATATACATAAAGTGTATATGTTTATGTAAAAAAAACAGTAAATCCTATAGTTTTACAAGGATAGGTGCACCAGATAGTTGTGTATTTAAATGCTTTTCTGTTGCAGTTCAGCTTTTTACTTGGTTATTAGTTAGTTGCCTTAGACCAGCTTATTGATGACTACAGATATTTTAATACTCACCTTCTTTTAAATTTTTCAATTTTAGGTCCATATGTTGAAAAAATCCAAGCAGAAGCAGAAAAAAACTGGAAACCTGAAAGAGATGAAAGTGGATAGCATGTCAGTCTCTGAAGGAGGACGCTAAGGGGAGACCTATGTTCACGCCTGTGGTAGATACCACCCTCGTCCAGTAAAACTGAGTGCAGACAAGTTGTGAAGAGTGTTGCCTATGAGCGTGCCTTTCATTACATTTTGATAGTACTGGGTTCTTCTTTGTCTTTCAAAGATAGTACCTCATTGTCACAAATAACTATTATGTACCACTTGTCTCATCTGAAATGTTTACTTGGGGTTGCTTTTCTGTAAGCTGTTTCCCAGCCAAACAGAGATTCCAAAACAGAGATTTCTGCATTTGCCTTCACAAAAAATCCTTCCCTCATCCCAGTTCATTCTTAAAGAAAATCTTTCAATAGATAATTTTTTTAATTGTTCTATAGCTGAAAATGTGTTCCTTTAAATTAATGCTCACAATAGCATCCTAACCAAAAAAAGGCAAAAACATGAGCTGCTGAGAATTTCTTAGATCAGTCTAAATAGCACAGCTGAAACAGTACAATTGCAAATAGAGAAACACAAAACACAGGAGAGATTATTTCTGTAAAAGGATCCCAGTGCACTGGGAAGAGAGAAAGTGCTAGAACAGTTGAGTCAAAATATTTCAGAGCGTTCACTTCAACAGTATTTGGACAGCATGAATGAAGGAGAAACAGCCTGTATAGCAATTTTTCAACTGAAGCTTAGTTTCTCATTATTCAGCCAAAGCCTGTTTTAAAAGGCATTTGAATTTCATCAGCTACAGCTCTCAAAATAAAAAAGGAACAAGAATACCCAAGGCAGTGGTATGATATACCAATTCTTTTCTATAACTGAAACCATTATCTTTGATAGCAGACTTTTTTGTCTTGACTTTACTTGTGTTGTTTCATTTTCATGAATTTGGACTTATATAACAACTAGCTCAAGAATCATCATTAATTAGGTCAAAAGAAGTACCACTTAATGTTCAGTTAAGTCAATTAGCACAGTCATATGTTAGAGCTGAACTGATGTACAGCATCACTTTGCTGAGGAGCCTTAGCAGCTATTGAAGCCTGTAGCGTGCATGTAACATGCTCTAGGCTTCAAATAACTGGGAATATGAGAGACATCATGAAAATTCACTTACCTCATCAGGCTTCTCAAGTCTTTGTGGGTGTTGTTATTAGATGTGGGCCCAGGGACACAGTGACTGTCTTTTCTCACTTGGATGAGTGTATACTCTTGAGAGGCTGATTCTCCTGTGAGGAGAGTTTCCACAGTTCCTGTGAGGCCAAGACCACCTCTCTGTGTTTACCCATCTGCTGAAGGTGTGGGGATCCAGTACTTTCACAGGTTCATGCTGGAGACTGACGCTGGAGCAGCCATGCTGGTCCTGCCATACACTATCTGTATCTGCTATCCATGGCTGTAGTCATGTTGTTCTTCACTCACATCTCTGCTGTCTCATCTCACCATGGTTCCCCAGGGACTGAACCTTTCACTTTTGGTCAACATCATACACAAAGGGCTCTGTGAGCCACTTGTGGATGAGGGCTGAGGCCTGCAAGGTTTTGCCACTTGTATGCATCTGCTGCTTGGAGGTGCTTAGGCCATGTTGGCTAGAGCCCACTTAGCCATATGGTGGGCTTACTTGTCCTCTGTTGCACAGTAATAACTATTTCAGCTGTGGGTGGCATGAATTCATCACTTGAGTGTCAGCCTTAGAAGCATTCCTCTTGCCAATGTGTCTAGAAAAACATCTCTAGCTGTTTTGGGGGACTTAAGTGTAACTTCGAAATATGCAAAAGCTGTTTTGTGAGGGAGCCGGTTACGTGCTGAGGCAGTTCTTGCTGGGTCTTGTTGATGAGTCTGTGCTCTCAGCACTGTGCCAGCTTCAACAACAGCTGATCATTACATGTGCTTTCTACTTTCCAGTCATGGTGCAACGAGGGTGTGAATGTCATCTATAGCAACAGAGTGATGCAGCTAAAGCTACAAAGAGAGACAAAACAGCTATGGAAAATGGCAGATGCCTGAAGCTTCTCCTTTCAATCTAGTGATTCCTTCTCAGTTTTCTGGTAGAGATGCAGTTGTAAGAATGAGTTCTGTTTTCAGTGAAACCTCTTCTTAATTGTTTAAATTCTTAATTTAAATTTGGGGATGTTCTTCAGGTCCCACAGTGTGGACTAGAAGTTAACTTTTATTCAACATGGAAACTGGATTCATGCTATGAAGGAAATAGTTTGGATAGTACAGACCTAAAAGCCTTGTCTTCCTGATCCTTAAACACAGGGTTGTCTTCTTTAGAACTTGGGCATGAAGGGTCAGTCAGCTGGACCTCTTCTAGCATCCTAGTACCAGCATTACAAGTGAGGAGGATGAAGTATTGTATTTCAGGATGTGCACTCTGAATGAAGCTCACAAATTAGAGAGAAAATCTGGAATAGGCTGCTGTTTCATAATTGTCCAGAAAGACAGGCAAACTGCTTTGTATCCTTAGGGCAGCAGAAAGAATGCATGGTCTACTTTCCAGTTGCTGACTCCATAATGGAAGCTGGGCTTTTTGTTTGAAAAAACATGCATAAATTTTAAGATTGCTGGTACTGACTGTCTTCTGCAGCCCAAATAAATAACCCTGCAGCACGTAGCTGACAGTGTTTCAAGTTCTTGGCTTGTCTCTCCTTTTTCTCTGTATCTGTTATCTGAAATAACATGACACTCATAGGTCACAATATTTTAATCAGAGGACCTCTTGCTTTGAAATATTCTTCCAGGAGATTTCCCATCCCTGGAACTCTTGTACATCCCTGGTACAAGCCTTTTTTGGGATAGCATCATGGTATCAAGGTGACACTGAACTATGAGTGTAATCTCTTCCCAGCTTCCAGAGGGGGTCCTGGTGGAGGACAAGAAGGCTTTGAGTTTTGTTTTTTCTTCCCTTTTCTTTTTTTTCCAGAAACCCAACTGCCATATATTTGAGCAGATGAGTGCCACACTGGAATGAAAACACAGCTTAAGAAAAACACACTTAGTATATAAGGCCTCTGTGCATCAAAAGATGATGCTTAATGTCTTTTTATGACAAAACAGATTCCAGTTGAGATTTGAAACTCCCTGTAAAGCTTTTAAAAGGAGAAACTCACTCATTAACCCCTCTATTAAGATGTTCTAGTTTCAGGTTCTGTAAAGGCTATTATATCAAGAATATATGTATGAGTGTGTATATTTTTTTTCTCACATTTTCATTGAGCGTGGTGTCTGAGAAAGCCTCATATTTTCTTCCATGGTATGCAAGGCCTGCATGAAGGGAGGGGGTAACTCTTTGCAGTTAATATGAAACATTTAGACAGCCTTTCCACTGAACATAACAATGCAGTATAATTTATGTGACAGTGGGCAGATACATGATTCTCCCTACTGACTTTTTGAGTAGTATTGTGTAAGAACCTGCTGGTCACATGGCCAAGTACTTCAAATAATGCAGCAACAAAAGTGTTGGGGAAGAGGCTCAGTTCTGCCAAGACAGGTGTTAAGTAACATCAGGGACACAGGACCAGGAGCTGTGGCTGTGGACAGGGAAGAGATGCAGGCTCTTTGCTATCCTGAGCACACTCCTTCATCCTCTCTCCACTGCCTTTTTATCTTGCCTATAAACCATGGCAGGCACAAATAGCACAACTAGCATCTCTCCTGCTGAGGTACACTCTCCTGACCTTTTACTAGTGTCCTACTTGGGCATTGTAAGCACTGGGGAGAGAAAGGTCCTGAAAATCTGGTTCCTTTCAAATACCCCAATGTCACAGAATAGTGCCAGTGGTCAGTTGGTTAAAATCTATTTTGATGGATAAATGCATTACCTCTGTCTTGAATTAGTAGAACCAAAATTCAAAAGCTCATCCCTGGTATACGGGTGCTACTTCAAAAAATTTGCTGCTTTTTTCCCCATGGCTTTTACCCTTGATTTGTACAGTTTAAATTGCTGGTGTTTTCACTGCATTGATTTTTAGGTGAAATGGTTATTTTGCCAAAAACCTTTTCTTTATATATGTGTATATATGTATGTGTACATACATGTGTCTACATACATGTGCACACACTCTTTAAGAATACGCCTTATTCTGTTTCCTTCCACAGTGCCTAATTATACAGTTTTTGCCATGTTAGAGCATTCTGATAGCACTCACTTCTGGATCTTTCTCTCACTGGTTTTGGACATGAGGCAGGACTTGCACTTTCCAACAAGACATGATGGCAATATAGTGAAAGCACAACTGTGTTTAGAGTACAGTCTCTGTATTTATGCAGTTTGAGCTCTGCTTGCTGTTTCTAGATTTTAGTCAAGTATCTGTGTGTCTAAAACCAATGGCAATGGCTATTGTAGCATTTTAAAGAGACGTCACTGCAAGACCTAACTAAGGAACAAAACTAAATGAACTGTTACAGACAATTGTTGTAACTCTTCATGGTTACCCTCTTACAAATATCGTATGAATTTCATTTCTTTAAAGAGCAAATAATATACTTGATCTGAATATCAGCTGTTTCAAATTGCTCAGCATTTATGCATGCATGTAATTCTGTAGCAGTCTGTTGGCATAGAAACATCATCATCAAATGAAACGTCTTTTTGTGGAAGGAGAAGGTAAGAGGAGCTGTTGTGACACTTTAAAAGGGCTTACGTTGAAGACACAACAGATTTGCTTGTGAATGTATTTAATAATGTACCAACTATAGGTGTGCTCTGTCTTGCATAGTCTCCAGTCCATATTCCAGCAACAGTATTGGGGGCTCCTTGGAGCTGTGCACTGGCAGTAGATACTCTTTCAGTCTGCACCACGTAAGTCTTCCTTACCACCTTCAGAGTGACTCTTTCTTTCTTCCTCTTTCTGCCAAGCTGCCCTTCTGCGCTTTGGGCCTAGCTCTGTATCAAAACTGGTAATGAAGGTATGAGCATGTGCTGGTAAATGTATGTGGAGAGTGGGGGAATGGGGTTCCTGCTCTGAATGCTGCTCTGTCAGTCTGGCCAAGACTATTCTTTAATTTCTACTTCAGCTTCTACTTTAGCCATCTAACAGCTGTGCAGCAAAGATTTGGCAACTACTGAATTGCCTTGGATTTTGCCTCATTTTCAGGCTTTGATCTTATATGTGTCAGAATATGTATAACTTCATTATACTTTTTGCACTTAACAGAAAATACAGGTTAGATAGGCGTAGGGTGTGGCAAAATTGCAATGTTTGTACTTTTTTTGTAAATATGGGGATGATTCTACAGATACAAAGATGCACTTTCAGATAACAATGAGAACAAGTTTGAAAAATACAATTGTTTAGGAGTTTCTCTGGCTGCAGTGTTCATGATCCCCATCCATGTCTAACACTGTGTTCTCCTTGAAAGCCTGCTTGGGGATAGAGATGGCTTCTCACATTGCAGAATGTATTTATAGCTGACTGAAAGTTCATGTACATTTTTGAGCAAATTTGCTGCTATTCCAAGTTTTAGGTTTTACTAGACTGCTTCTATAATGCATAAAATAATGTTCAAGTTTTATTTATAATGTCAACACTTACTGATTTGACCCTTAGTTGCAGGAGACACGCAGCCCAAAGCCTTCATTCCTTTTGCTATTTAATGGTTTTGTTTTGTTGTTGTTGGTTTGGTTTTTTTAGCAGTGTAGGCATTGTATGTGTGGAGTGCAGTGAAATTAATGCAAATTACTAACCTTAACCTGTAGTTAGAGTGGCAGTTTCAATGTTTACAGGACAGTGACTATTGATTGTAAACCCATACACATCCACTGAAACAATGCACTCTTCATGTGTTTTGGAAGCATTGTTTCTGCTTACCATGGTAATTAATGGAATAGTTACCTTCTGGCTTTAGAGTCCTGGTTATGTTGCTTTGGAGAGATTTCAGTGTGGGTTATGGCTTCTCTGCCATGGAGTCACAGGACAGAATTTGTACTGATACAAGTGTTTTATACTGAACATATGTTTTCTGAAAGAATGACTATATTTTTTGTGAACATAATTTATGAGAAGGTTTTATAGCAGATCAGTGCTGAAAAAATTGAACTCTTGAAATAAATGTTTGTAGATATTAAAGATCTATCCCAAAGCAAAGTATTTTTTCATAGGGCAGTGTTACTGGTGTAATTATCCCTCTGAGCTCTCCTGGCAGCATACCCATTTAGTATGTCACTCTGCACTGGTCAAGTGTGTTATTTAGGGGACAACTTGATTTCAGAAGATATGGCTTCATTTATATTGTGCATATCTATCCCTATTACACCTCTGTCAGCAACTCCCAATATAAACATCAGCCATACAAGGCAGAGCTTCTTCCCCATACAGATCACTGCAGGTTGAAGAGCAGAGAGCCTGCCCTTTTGCTTGACTGCAGAAAGGTTGTAAGTCTGGTGATGGTCTGGAACTTACAGTCCTTTCTTTCACCATCACAGAGTGTGTCACACAAGCTCTTTTGCTTTCTGAAGGCAGGCAGGCACAAATCAAGAGTGCCCGAGTCAAACTCTCTAACACCTTGTCTCACCAGGGCATCCATTTCTTAGTGCTGCTTATTATGCCAAATTGGGTAGCAAGAGGTGCTTGAAGCATTACTGAGTATTTATTGTGTAATTTTGGGTGCTTATAAAGCCTTCACTGCTATTTTAAAGCAAAATTTGGGGATCTGTAGCATAGCAATAGCTGTATAACTCTAGCATTCCAAACATGCCCAAAGCAAGTTATCCTTGTGATAGTTTAGTTAGCAATGATGTAGCTAGCAACAATCAGTATCTTGAAGCTACAAGTTCTGAGTATTGGAAGACATCTCTACTTTGAATGCAAAGCATTAGAATTTGTATTTCACTCTAGATTTCAGCGTCTCTCCTACTTACGAATGACTGATGACATCTTAATTCTTCTCAAACTATAACTTAACTATTGCTTAAATAACTCTTTTTCACCTCTGGTTATTTAAATCATCCATTTACACAGTTGTATGAATGCTGTTTTATTATCAAGATACTCTTAAGGTGTCTTATAGCATTTCTTGTGAATGTTCTAATATATCGGTAATAAAGAATCCTGACCCAATAAACTAATGTAAGCTGATAAGTTATTGTCTAGTGCTTATTCTATGTGCATCTGCTTAATCCTCAGAAAAAGAAAAAAAGCCTAAGTATAAGCATTAAAGTGGTTGAAAACGGTTTCCACACTGTGCCTCAAACCAGTAAGGCGTTATCACACATCTACTTGTGGCTTGGTCTCCAAAACTAGCTTTTAATGATGTAACTTGTTTCTCAATGTCTGCCTTGCAAATGAGACATGTCACTATATTGTGGTAACTTGTCTACAAGCAACATACCTAGTGTACTAATAGATTTTTTAAAATGTAATTTATAAAAGATGGACTTTTTCTCTTATATTTAAACATCTGCTCATCCTTGGGTTCTGTTCTTAGAACAATTCTGTGTATATTTTGCAATACGTGTTTTGTGTTTGACTGTACATTTTGCACCAATATGAAATACTGTATTCTAAGTATTATTTACAAGTTCCAGAGATCTGTAACTAGAATTTGCTGTGAAAAATACATCTCTTCTACCCTGGATGCTTGTGGAGTAGTTATGCTTTAAATGAAAATAGTGGAATATACCTCTGCAGCAACAAACATACTTTATCTCAGCTGGGCACTGCTTTTATAGAAATACTGTAGCCTTGCTGTTTGAGATTGGGTCATGCCCTGTGAAAGGGTGGCTCTGTTCTAACAGTATGATTTCATATGTTTTCAATTGTGAGATGACATCTAAGTTTAATCCGTGCAGCATTCAAGCACCTCTAGAACCTTTATTTCTGTGGATAGCACTGTAATTGGTAAAGTCTATCTGTGATAGCACCATAGTGTGTTAAGCATTTCTGGTGTTTTGAGTTACTTTAATGATGATCCAGATTTTCCAAGGTATTTTTGTACAATTCCTTGCCCTGTTTGAAATTCTCTAGAAGCACATGACCTGCTGTTTTCAGGCTGTGGGTAACAGGCCCACACATAACCTTGTGCCTGGCTCAGGTGGGCAGTCGTGGACCTAGCCTGCACAACTCAAGAGCCAGACCTCATGGACCTTGGCTTGTAGGGACAGAACTGGGGCAAGTGGAAGGGCTGTCCAATGAGCCAGGCTCAGGTGGAAACTCTGCCCCACTGTGGGTGGACAGCTCACCCCTCCTTGGAGATTAAGATCTCCCATTCATGGCTGAGGGGTGGTCCATCAGCTGGAAACCTCCACTTGGGATGTCCCTGCTCCAGTAACCTTGCCTCTGGCAATGAGAAATTGGTTCTACCTGCTCTGTTCAACAATTGACTGCAGAACTGAGGAGGCCTTGGTTATGTCACAACACCTCTGGACAAACCTTACTGTTCCTTGCTGGACTGCAAATCAACAAGCTCTGAAGCAGCTACAATTACATTTAAACACTATACATGGAAAACCCCAGTTTGGGGCTACAGCTCTGGGAAAAGAGGGGAAGCAAACAAAACACTGACCTTCATATAGAGAAAAGAAAAAAATCACAAAACATCCAAACATGAAATGAATTTTACCTCTGCCCTCCTCTGGGCTGAGAGAACAGCAAGAGTAGACAACTGCCAGCAGTCCCTCCCTGCCCATACAGGGTTGTGCCTTGCAATCTGGTTATACCGCTTTCTCTTCAAGGGGAACTGGTGTCTGAGAATGGGAAAGAATGGACCATGATAAATCCCAGCTTAACTTCAGTGTGGATTTAGCCACCAGTTAGACAATACTCTTTGAAGAACAGCTCAACAAAAAGCCTTTTAGGTAAATAATAAGTCACAGGGAAATTAAATTTAAGGATTAATGGAATAATTTTGGACATCAAATTGATCTTCAGATGACACCTCTGGGCCCCAAAACAGATGCTTTCTTGTTGTGAACAGCTGTAGCACCTGTGACCCCTCCTGCCAGGGCTGAATAACCAAATGGTGGGAGACACAGCGGTGGTGGCATCAGTCTCTTGAAATCAAATCCATGCAGACAGCGCAGTGCCTATGTAGGTTCCCACATACAGGCAAGCAGCTGTGACATGAGTAATATAAATGGGTCAAACCTGTGCCCCTCATCAACTAAAGAGGCTCAACATTCACTTCTGAATGAACGTCTGTCTCTCACAATTTCCCCAGACTTCTCTTGTAGCTGGCACCATAATGTCTTGGTCTATCCAGCAGCTGGCTTTCAGGTTCTGGAAAGCAAAAAATCCAGCCTAAAAGTCTACTAGGGAATCACAAAGAGAGAGGAAAATCGAGAGCAACAAAATGGTTGTAGACAGGTTAGAGAGGTAGAGGTAGTGCTCTGACCAGAAGTCTGGTGACTTATAATGCAAGGCCTTTTTAATTAGAGGCAGGGTCGAGGTCAGGGTAGGTGTCAGAAAACGCACACAGTGAAATTGCACACAGACAACACCTCACTCCACACTGGAAAATGAGGTAGGGACAAGCTCTGTCACCTTCAGGGCTTCCCTCAGCCAACCTGTGCTATTAATCAGCGATCATTTACCACAATTAGCCACTCTCAAAGGCAAGCATTGGCACCTCTGCTGGAACAGTGCCCTCGAGTACGTGCCAGATAACGATCAGGCTGCTGTCAGTCCAGTATTTCTGGGAATGCTGCTCACAACTTCACTAATTTGCACACTGTTTTGAGGTCAGTACCTCCTGGTTCAAAGAAGCTTTCCCTCCTACAATTTCCAAAGCACAAGCAGCTCAGAAGGCACAAAACATTCCCAGCAGCAAGGACATGTGGATCTTGCCAGTCCTGCTTCAAACTGGCTAAGTTGAACAAATTCATCCCGTCACATGGTCACTACACAGCCTTGCATCGAAGGTGATGCTCCTCCCATATCTTTCCGTCACACAGGAATGGCTTGGGGTCCTCTGATGCAGCAGCCTCCCCTGCAAAACATGGAGCAGAACTGATAGCAAGTCTTCTATGACTGACTCTCAGTCTCATGAGCCACAGTCCCCCCAGGCAAACCCCAACATCTCCAGTCCAGAAAAAACTTACAGAGGCTGAGGTCACCATCTGACTGAGTCTCAGCATGTCCACAACAAAGGTGTGGAAATTGTACTGATGTAGGGCACACCAGAATTGAAGAGACTCCATCAGAACTGTTAAAGAAAGGAGACTGCTTCGACTGGGTGGCACATTTTTCTTCTACACTCTCCCACTTCAGCTTCCCAGGCTTTGGCCCCTGCCCCTCCTCTTCCTAACTCCTTATCAGCCATTCCCGTAACAGGACTTGTCACTCCTGTATTACTGCTGTCTACAACAGCTTGTCATACTTGCTCTCCTCCAGAAATATTTAGCACCTTTTTCAGGCTTCTTTCAGTTACAAGTGAATATTTTGAGGATTTTTTTCAGTCTTTTAAAGTTTGTAACTGTAGTGTGTCAGCAGTTCTGGTCATAAACTTTAACCTGCATCCTGCTAAAACCTGTCCAAGATCTCAGTTGTATCTGCCTGTTAGAGGGAGGTGCTTGAGTTTCTGTTAAATATAAGTATCCTTCCAGGTGTCTGCCAAGTTTTATGAGTGTTAGCACAAAAATGAAGCAGCGTCAATAAAGTACCATCCTACTAAAACAGGGACTTTAGTTCTGTCAATTCTTTTATTAAAAAAGACAAACACGGACATTTGCTGCTGGGCACAGACTGCTTCATGATTTTCCCGGCTAGTTAACTCACTGTTAAACTGGAGGTTGCTGCCCTCTTGCTTTCTTACTGAGGATAGCAAAACCCTCCCCTGACTTTGGAAAGGCTTTCAGGAACTGCCCAGACACTATTGCTGTGGTTTAAAAATTATTTTAAAAGAAAGTGTGCTGTAGTTATGCAAAAATGTTTATGCTTTAACTATTTGGTTCACGGATTTTAAAAGTTTGTTCCATCTTTCTTTAAGTAATCCTTCTCTGAAATTATAATCAGTTTGGGGAAAAAAACAAATGGCAGTATGGTAGAGTACTGAGGGCACAGGTTTCTAAGACTGCTCTCCCAATGTTGCTGAAGACTGTGTCGCCAGCAGGTCTTGCTGGGTCCTGCTGGGCAGTGAGGTGATCCAGCCCATGGAGCAGCAGGCAGCATTGCAGGGAGGAGCAGCAGAAAGGTGTGGGGTGCTGCTCTGCAGGGGCCATTCCCCTCTGGAAGGAGGCACATGCTGGGGAAGCATTGGCAAGCTGTGCCCTGGGAGTGGCCCACCACAGGAAGGGCACAAGGGACTCAGGCCCCTGTGAGGGGAAAGTTGGCAGCAGAAGTTTGGCTCTCTGAAATTTGCCTGCAAAGGGACACAGGGCAGCCAAAGGGATAGCCCAGCAGCCAGCCTCAGTGGTGCTTGGCTTGAGGTGAGCTGGGGTGTGCTGGTTTTGGCTGGGATAGAGTGAATTTTCTTCACAGTGGCTAGAATGGGGCCGTGTTTTGGGTTTGTGCTGCATGCAGGGTTGATAACATAGAGATGTTTTAGTTATTCTTGAGCAGGGCTTACACAGACCCAAGGTCTTTTCTGCTTTTTGTGCTGCCATGCTGGGGAGGAAGCTGGAGGTACATGGGAGGTTGAGCTGGCCAAAAGGATATTCTGGACCATGTGACATCCTGCTCAGTATGTAAAGCTGGGTGCAAGAAGGAGGAAGGGAGAGACGTTTGGAGTGACGGCATCAGCGTCCCCAAGTCACCATGAAATGGGAAGGGGCCCCTGGAGATGGCTGAAGAGCTGCCTGCCCATGGGAAGTGGTGAATGAATTCTTTGGGGGATTTTTGCTTACGTCCTTTTTATATTTGCTTTTGCTTTCCATATTATACTGTCTTTATCTCAAACCAAGAGTCTTCTAGGTTCTACCCTTCTGGTTCTCTCCCCACTGGTGCAGCAGTGAGCGAGTGGCTGTGTGTGGTGCTTGGTGGCTAGATGGGATTAAACCAAGACATGGAGGAACAATGTTTCAGACAGCAAGGGGGGAGGCCATGACATTTGACAGCATGGGGGCCAAGCCACAGCATTCAGCGGTGGAGAACAAAGCCCAGTACTGCTCCAGGGCCAGTTCCAGGGGTGCTGAGAGTTGGGCAGCCTTGACAGCAAAGGTCTGCCTGCCCTCAGTAAACAGTGTGACAACTCTCCTACCAAAATAGAGCTTGAAATTCACGGCCCAGCAGGGCTAAAGGCCAGGCCCCACAGTACTCTGCAAGGGGGGATGGTGGTGCACTGTGACAGCACAACCCCAGACAGACACCAGGTGTCTTGTTTTGGATGAAGATGAGGAGCAAAGCCCTCAAGAGCCTGAGGGCCAGGCCCATGAGCACAGAGAATTTGGTGGGCCAGAGTCTGCATGGACTGAGGACTAGGTCCCAGAGTGCATGGCTTACTTGTGGGGGACCTGAGGCGGAAGGACCTGCAGAACAAATCTCTCCTGCGCAGCTAGACGGCATCCTTAACAAAACAGAGCACAGGGCCGAAGACAGGTTTCTCCCCTGCAGCTCTACTGAGATTGCTCAGGAGCACAAGAGGGGTTAGCTCAGTCCACTCTCACAACATTCAGAACTATGGTGCACACAGAAAGGCCCATCTCGAGTCTCCCTGCTCCTGCTGGGGCACTGGCCTCACTCCCTCACCTGTTGCACTCAGCATGCCTTTCTTCCCCAGCCCCTATCTCCAAGTTTCCAGTCCTCATACAGCTGCTGCCAGTTCCTCTGGTTTCCTCCCTATTCCTGACACCTATCTCCTCATAGGTAGCTTTACAACCTCTGGATCTGCTGCTATCACCACCCACCTCCCAGCTGCTCCAGGTTTCTGCAAGTCCAAACACCTGCTGATACAGCCACAGTTCACACACAAGGAGTGTCTCCTGCCCCTGGGAAGTGCCCTGGCCCAAAGCAAAGCCCCAGATCCACACTGCAGGCCCCAGGCTGCCTCCTCCTCCTAGGGCACCTGCCCACTCCATCAGCGCCATCTGGGAAACTGTCCAAAAAGCACACCCAGGAAAGCACAGCCGTAGAAGAGGTCACTTTGGGCAGAAGCAGCCTTTATGTGGCAGTGCTATCAGTTGTCAACAAAACACTGTGCTCTCAGGCACAACATCTGGGGCAGCTGCTGCTCTCATGAGTGTTCCAAGCACATCTTCCTCTCCCCCTCTGGCACCTAGACCCCAAGGCACATGAGATTCATGCAGGTGAGTGGGGCAGGACGTGCCTGCTTTCTGTGGATCTTCCAGAAAGACCAGGCACTGCAGCAGGATTAAGCTGTTGTGCTGCTCTGGGCCACTTCACAGCTATGCTGCCGTGGAAGTGGCATGCCACTGCCATTTCCATTCAATGCCAGGCTGACTTCCAACCCAGCCCGGGTTGGAGCCCTCCCCCTGCAGAGGATTACTGCCACAATCACAGCTCTGGTGGACTTAGCACAGCCACAATGAGCAACAGCAAACACTTTCTCACCACCGTCAGCTGACGGCCCAGAGCAGCTGAAAACAACACAGAAAGAAATGATGGGGCAGCAGCTGACTAAGCCACCTGGATTAGAGAGGCTCAAACAGGGCTGAAAAGCAGCATGTACCGCTAACCCAGCAGAACTGCAGCTCCAGCCTCATCTCAGTTCACCCAAACACGGTCAGGTGGCTCCTGGCTCCAAGCATGCTGACAAGGGGCACAAACACTGACGCTGCAACACAGAACTCAGGCACGAGGGAAAAGAGCAGCCACCAGCAGACAACCATCACCCTCAACATGCACATCACCTGTCAGGGTAGCTATGGCAACATCCAAAAAGCTAAAGGGTTGTCTGTCTCTGTGCTAGGGTACACACTCACAGACCAGTTGTGGGTCTCGGTGCTACAGCACTGTGGCTTGCACCCAGGGATTCACACACCACTATCTCCACCACCACATTGCAGCACATAAAGAGACCCATCTACCCATACAGTCTCAGAACAGCCATGCACATGGAAGAAGCCACAACAGATTACATTTCAGGTAACCCACAGGTGAAAGACACAGGCTTCACTCTGCAAAACTGCACACTTGATATTCTGCAAACCTCCGCTCTGCCTTTAAGGTGGTGGTACAGCCTGAAAAATGGCCTTTCATGGGGCTAGCACTGCTGTGCTATTAGCCATGGTCCCCAATGAACATCAGAGATGATCATTTTGCACAACAGCAGGGCAAGAGAAACTCAGGAACTTCAGCAGCACCTCTGAAATTCAGCAAACACCAGCTCCAAAAAGGATCTTATCTCACAATCAAGACAGGGTAGTCAAAGCAAAAAAAAATCCAACAAAAGCAAGAGATTGCTAAACAGCAACAGCTTGTTCCAGGAATCTTCTCAAGTCTCCCAGATTGACACAAACAGCCCAGGAAAACATGGGCAATGGATGATGACACTAGAAACCAGCCAACTCCTCCAGCAGTGCTCTCCAGCTCATCCTTCCCCCTCCTCTTCCCCTCCTCTGCCACCTTTGCTGGGCTGGCTCAACACAGAGCCAATGCAGGAAGGGCCTCTTCTTCTGAGGAACAGCTCTCCTACCCCAGGAGCTCCTGCTTAAAAATCAGACAGTGCCCCTGCTGCGCAGTCAGCACTGATAAAAACAGCAATCCAGCAGTGTCAGAGTTTGAACAGGCAGTTTTGTCTGTGCTTGACATAAAACAGGCACACAGCACATATACAATATGACCACACAGAGGCGAAGAATCTCTTCTTATTCCTCCATGTTCCAAAGGGGTACACAAAACATTCAGAAGCAGTCCCAGCTGTGACCAGCCAATGCCAATGCACAACTACACTCATCATCCCTGGTGATTATGTGCCCAGGGCAGAGTCCTTTAGTATGTATTTCCATGGATGGACTGGAATAGACCTTGAGAAATCTGACACTATCATTTGCCTGAAAATCACCTCAGAGGATGGACAGGAAGAGGATGGGCATGTGATCACGAAGCTCAATCTCCAACAAAAGGATGTGGCTTGGTGTGACCTTGCCCTGTGTAGACCACAGTAGTCTGCCATGCAGCCCTTTTGCCTTGCTCAGAATCTCTGCATCTGTCCAACCCAACACAGCCATATGCACCATGAGATTCCCAGAAAAATGCAGAGAATCATCCCTATTATTGAAAACTAAAGGCCCCACCAGCTGTTTATAACCCCCATTCTGCTCCTCTGAGCCCCAAAATAATTATGGTCTGAGCTGAAAAGCTCTGCAACACCCCAATGCTCATGGTGACCCACTTGCCTTTTCCTCAAGAGTTCTGATCCTCATGGGCCTTGCAGTAAGTGTTGTCCAACAGGACGGACTTCATTGCATGCTGAGTCTCCTGTGTTTTATCTACAGAAGTGACCTAAGCATAAAGAATGACATGCAGACTTGTGGCAGAGCCTCTTGATTATGCCCAGGCACATGATCCTTCGACACAGGGAATTTGTTCTGGCCTTCCGTTTTTTCAACCTGTGTTGTTTGTGTCTGGTAGGGCCATGGGATGCCCCAGGGATAGGCACTGCATGACCATCCCACGGGGATCTGCCCGGCCACGGAGCCTTCTCAGCCTGGATCGAGGAACAGACCGCTTCTGGGGACATGACATGGTGCTTGCTGAGGCCTGCCTGGCGGCCACCTCACACAGCTTCACAGCACTCGGGCATGTCCCAGTGCTCTGTGACACCTCTTGGCTACTCCCTGAACAGCTCAGTGCTTTTTCTGCAGCCATGCAAAGCCAAAGGCCTGAACCTGCCTTTTATCTTTGTGCAATGCATTGCATTCACACCTACACAGTCATTCCACCAGCTCTGAAGAAAGACTGCTTTATCTACCTCCGGCTTGTGAGTTTACCACTACAGATGTCTCATTTATATGCCTCTAGAAATGTATATAAGTAGCATATCTAAGTATAAATCTACTGATTCACCCCTTCATACTGACATCTCTAACTATCTACATACCCTATGCACGTGCTGCATATAAATATTTTGATAGCCGAGTACTTCCTGGTAGAAGGAAGCAGGAGCTGCAACACTGAACAAAATGGCAGCTCCCTCCTACAAAATGGTGGCCGAAACCTTCCCGCCAGGGCTCCGGCCCCGGAAGTCTGGGCAGCGCGGGAGGCGGTTTCAAAGAGGGAGCCAGCACTACCTAAAGCCCCACCAGCCCCCCAACTCACAGGCCTGCACACACTCGGGGCTTCTCCAGGAACACCCAGCTACGCCCACAGAACGTTGGGAAGCGTCAGGCACAAGTGCTGCAGGGCAGGCTCTGTGCTCCCAGCTGGGCGTCCTCCTCCCAGGCGCTCGCTCACCGCAAGGACACTCCCGCCACAGGAACCTCCCTGTCACGGCTGTGGACCAAAGCTACACGGAGCTCTCGCACAACCCAGCAACAACCCAGCTCTCAAAGTGTGTGCTGCACGCAGGCTCCAATCCAACGTTGAGCACAGCACACTGGCGCACCCCAAACACCTCGTCTTCGCCCCCCAGCAACTAATGTGCAACGGGAGCAGAGCCAGTGCTTCGGGAAAAGGCCACCTCACTCTGCTCAGGATGCTCCAGCTCCAGGCACAACACCACAGGGCCCCTCCTCCAGCACACCAAGGCGAGCCACTGCTGCCCACATACCTGCACGCGGCTCTCTCAGATCTGCAGTGCTACCACGAGGGACCTCGTGAATGGCTGGTCGCCACTGCTCTCTGCAGAACAGACCCTCTCCCATCACCGCTTCCCTTCCTGGGAAAGTCACCCTGGGCAACAACACACCAAGTCCAAAAGGAAAAGAAATCCCAACCCTCAGCACATTTCAGACGCCATCACACACACTCCAGTCTCTTCCTTCCTGCACCCAACTTCACGACGGTTCAGCTCCAGGGCCAGGCAGGAAGGCACAGCATCAAGTCCTTTTCTGCACCGTTCCTTGAACAGTTGCACTTTATGCACACACACCACTTTGCTAACCCAACGCTACCTCTTGCTCTGTGCACTTGTATCTGCACATCCCTGCACCATACACACAGCACAGCCTATACCTGTCTTCACACACACGTGGTTCCTTAACCCTGCAATCTGCCCGTGCTGCGCCAGTGGGTTTCACTGACTGATTCTGCAACAATCCCTCAGCAACAGCCGCCCTCACAGCTGCCCTGCTCAACACAGGCACTGCCCAGGAGGAGGAGCACACGCTGAACCTGCACATCTCCACACAGCAATGGGCAAATCTACACTGGGCACTTGCATCCTTCTCTCATCCTTTCAGAGACTTTGCAGCTGGTGCATTGAGCTTCAAAGAGTCAGAAGACGAAGACATGATTGCTACCTGCTAGAAGGAAAAGGCACAGGAATTCTCTGCCTATTGGACCCACTCATTGTGGAAATGACCTGTGCCAGAGAAATGCAGAATTCTCATCTTGGATTTAAAAATTTGACGTTAAGAAGCATTCAAGGTCCTCTTCTCCTATGTCTGCCTGCCCATCACCCTATCCCAATGTTGTCAGGATTTCTCACGGTTGCTGAAGCATCAAGGGAAATGAGGGGTCTGGCCCTGCACTGTCACTCACAGTGCTTTTGGATACCTGCCCAGCAGGTGTAGGTTTCAGTCCTGTGCGGTCCAACAAACCACAACCCCAGTGTACTTGGGGCACTGGCAGAAAAAGTTGCTGTCACAGCTGTGTCATGTTCCTTCCTCACAGCACACAATTTCGATCAGACCTGTTACTGGTGGTGTATCTGATTACCAAGCTGCATGAGGTCTTCGTTGTGAAACTCGTTTTGTCTGGAATTTTTTCTCAGTCCCGGAAATGCAAGCCTGCAGGAGACTGTGCCCTGTGTGAACATGCCCATTCACCTGCTCAGAATGGCAGAGGGCCAACAGCAGTCTTTGCAAACCAAACCCTGCCTTAAACCTTTGTGCAATTGCTGGAAATTATAGACGTTTTAAATTTCTTTATGTAACTTTGGTCAGGGATGTTTGCCTTTGCCCAGGGGGAAGGGAATTGAAGTTTGTCTTCAAAGGATCCTGTTCACGAGGTTTGACTCTATGATCTTAACATCTACGGATTCTGAGTAGCCAGAAGACCCACAGGAGGTAAACCATTAACGAACCATTAAAGACCATTAATGAACATTAATGAAGATTACCACTTCTAGTGCAATTGGAGACACCTGGGCTGGGAAAAGATTGTTAAGAGAACCGAAAAATGAAGATGTAATTAGCATTGAAGGTGATCAATAACCAACAGGAAATTGAATACTAAGAACTGTGTGATTTAATACCAATGAATGTGAATTTCTTTGGGGTTTAATGTATAAATATGTGAAATGTCTGGTAAAAAAACATGTGTGATGGAATGATTTTCATTGCACAATCCAGGTATGTGTGGGTGAAATAATTTCTGCTGCACATCCTGGTCAAAAAGAACATCCTGGGCAGAATAAAGTAATGCTGAATAGTGGTGTCGATTCTCTAACACTGAAAACATGTTGTTGGAGAGTTTCTGTTTTTCCTGCAGTTTCTGTGACACCATCACTTCACATGTCATGCCTGTACTTCTCTATGCTTCTTGATTCTCAAGGCCTTCACACCTGGTGCCTGTTTCTCTCACTATATCATTGTGTTAGTGCTATAAATACCTCATTTGACATAGAACAAGGGTGTCCAACACTTCTCTATACAAAATTATGGCCACATTATACCAAGAGAAGGAAAAAAAAAAAAAAGTAAGACCTGCTTTTCAAGGTGCAGGATAGTGTTCTGGACAGTGGCATAGGTAATATTTACAAAGCCTGGGACTTCATGCTGTGAAGCTTGCTCAGTACAATCTTCTCTTGTCCTACAACCTTGTTTTATTCATTTTAGCTGTGACAGCTAGATTTAGCACAATTAAGTACAAAAATGTCAAAGAATTATGAACAAAGAACCTTTAAAGAGTGCTTCAGCTCCAAGCTAGCTGCAACACACATAACCCCTCCTAGCAGTTAAAGAGAGTGTTGTGACAATATGCATATTCTAGAGACTACTTATGAGATTCACAACTGTATTTTGATTCTGCAATACATTGGAAATGCGAGAGTCTGCAAAATTAAATGCGCATTTTTACTGTAACTACCGTATTGCCCTACTAAATGGAAAGCCCTTGTAAATGAAAATAGCCTCCAATAAGTAAACTTTCTATTAAACACTGAATTGTCCATGTGTGGCTTTTCTAAAAAATGCTTTGTCAGAGGATATTGGACTCTGGTGGCAAGCAGTCTCTAGAGGCCATAGCAGTTGTAGCAGAAGGTGGTACTCACCACTAGGAGCCCCTTGCAGGCACACCCCTGTGAGGTTCAGCAGCTCCACCTCTGCCCTGGCACGTGCCCCTCTGTGGTGCCAGCCTCTGGCTTGGTTTTGGGAGACCTCCACTATTCAGTGACCAAGCAGCTTGGCCTGATGCTGCTTCCAGTCTGGCTCTCAGAAGTGACCATCTACAGAGAGAGGAATGCTATTGCAGGCAACATGCAGGGTGGCAGGGTCCCTTGATACAGGATGCTGAGGGGCTCTCCATCCGTAGCAACCACTTGTGTGGGGATCAAATCAGCCATGTGCTTGGAACAGTGGAGAACACAGAGAAAACTGAACCTGTGGGTCTACACCTTTCAAGTGCACAGCAGTGCCAGAGGTGCCAGTGCAGATGCACACCACCTGGAGACTAGGCTAGGCAAGCACAGCCCTCCTAAGAAGGGCTGCAGGCCCAAGGGAGTGCAGGCAGGCACTCACCAGCACCTCCTTGATGGAACAGGCACCTGTGGAGTGGTTTTCCTACAAGGTGACAAGACAGAGCTCCAGCTGTAGAACTAAATTCGGTAGGTTTTGATACTCTGAAATTGAGGCATTTAAGTGAATTAATTAAAAGATCTGCAGGAGTACTGCATACAGCTCTGGTGCCCCCAACCTAAGAAGGACATGGAGCTATCGGAGCAAGTCCAGAGGAGGGCCACAAAGTTGCTGAAAGGACTGGAGCACCTTCCCTATGAAGACAGGCTGAGAAAGTTGGGGGCTGTTCAGCCTGGAGAAGTCAAAGATGTGTGGAGACCTCATTGCAACCAGTACCTGAAGGGTTATATAGGGAATCCAAAAAGGCACCGTCAGGAACTATAGTGGCAGGACAAGGATTATCAGGTACAAAACAAAAGTGGGTAAAATTAGGTTAGATATTAAAAGGACATTTTTTGCTGTGAAGGTGGTGAGACACTGGGACAGACTGCCCAGGGAGGCTGTGCATGCCCCAACCCTGGCAGTGTTCAAGGCTAGGATGGATATGGCCTTGAGCAACTTGTTCTAGTGGGAGGTGTCCCTGCCAACGGCAGGGGAGCTTGGGACTAGATTATCATTAAGGTCCTTTCTAACCCCTTAACATTCTATGAATCTCTGCAGAAGAGAAGCATAGAGCTGTTATTCTTCAGCCACTCCCTCTGGAAGGCGACTTTGTCTGCTGCCTTGTGACAGGACTGAGACTTCACCGGTTCCGTGGGAAGACGGCACGGCGACCTGAGGCGGCACGGGCGCGGCCGGAGGGCGGCACTGCCCGGCTCCCGGCCAGGGGCACACGTGGCCCTTCCCGGGAGCGGCGGGACATGGGTGCCGCGCAGGCGCCCGGGGTCGGAGCGGGCGGAGCGGAGGCGGCGGTCGGGTCGGGCCTCACAGCGGCGGGCGGGGGCGCCCGGGCCGCTTGGGCGGTGGCGCCGGGAGCGGCCGCGCAGCCCCTCAGTCCCCAGCCCCGCGCAGGGAGGTGGCGGCTCCGCCAGGCTCCGGCCCGGCCGGCGGTGGCTGCGGCAGCAACACAGGAAGAGGCTTTGGCCGGTGCCTGAAAGCCCTGGGTGGAGGAAGTGGAAAGGAAGAAGCGGAGCCCTGCCGGGCGTAAGTCCTCGCGGTCTGGGGGGCGCTGCCAGGCAGCGGCAGGCTGCTGCTCGTCCGTGTTGCGCGGTGACGGAGAAAGTGTCCCGTCTTCAGCGGGTTAGTGGATGCTTTCTGCCTTCGAAGTCACTCAGGGGAGTGTTTGTAGTCTGCGAAAAGCGAGGCTACCAGGGAGTGCATCCATCCCTGCGGGAGAGCTGTCCGCATTTCCTCTTTTCCTTAGCCTGGCTAATGATCCGCAGCGCGGATCATCCGTTCTGAGCATTCTGAAGAAAGTTGCGGTTCAGATACTGGCAGAGGTGGTTTGAGCGATGTGCACTGACTTAGTGATGATGAGGCAGCTCAGGCTCTGTTTCCAGTGAAGTGTCCTGCTGGCTGGAGGCCGTGAACCGCCTGGAAAATGTCTTAACTGCTGAGTGACCTAATGTTAAAGCAGCTTAATTCAAAAACGATTTTTAAAAAGGTTCGGAAGCTACTCTGAGCTGTGTAGTTTTCTGTTAATGTATCGGTGTTGTCACTTGTTACTGCATTGCAAGTCTTCTGCGTAATTGCTGACTGTAGGAATGGGAAGATTGTAAGGTGTGGGTTGAGACTGGATTCAGTTTAACCTTTGTACCCTAGTATCTGTCACCTCGTTTAACTTGTCCTTGTGACTATTCCTTACAGTTTAGGGCATAGACTTTACAATATGCCATTTGCTATTTCTGATATAATACGACTGTTGTATTAGTATACAACTAACATGTCTGATATTGACATGATGTTGTTCCCTCGTGATCCTCTGTTTTATTTTTTTAGTAAAGTTTTTTCTTTTGAATCAACTTTTGAAACTGCCATTCCAGGTTATTTTAAATTTTCTTTATCATTCCTTAGATGTAGTGAGTATACTGCTAATTTCACCTGAGCAGGAAGATGAGCTCAGGAGGTTTAGGCAAGAGAACTTTCAAGAACAATGTTAACCAAATACAAAAATTTTGTCTATTATTTAGGAGACAGTAGAGACAAAGGCCGCAATAAGTTTCTCATCAGCTTTTCGATGTCTCTAGAATGAGTGTGGCTTGAA
The DNA here is from genome assembly GCA_013400495.1 of Nicator chloris. Taxonomy (NCBI): domain Eukaryota; kingdom Metazoa; phylum Chordata; class Aves; order Passeriformes; family Pycnonotidae; genus Nicator; species Nicator chloris. Next base: position 64,025 of record WAAE01016842.1, read on the forward strand.
ACATGGTTATAGGCAGAACTGCATTTTTTGCTGTCGTTCTCAATGCTTGAGTGTTTGGGATATTTTTATATGATCAGGACTTTACACCACTTACACATTTCTCTGGTGCATGACGTCATTTGAAACTGAGTGGGTCCAAAGGAGATATGAACCTCGTGTGTCTTTTTCTTCTGGCAGGTGGCAATCACGTCTTCTGACTCTTTGAAGCTCAATGCACCAGCTGCAAAGTCTCTGAAAGGATGAGAGAAGGATGCAAGTGCCCAGTGTAGATTTGCCCATTGCTGTGTGGAGATGTGCAGGTTCAGCGTGTGCTCCTCCTCCTGGGCAGTGCCTGTGTTGAGCAGGGCAGCTGTGAGGGCGGCTGTTGCTGAGGGATTGTTGCAGAATCAGTCAGTGAAACCCACTGGCGCAGCACGGGCAGATTGCAGGGTTAAGGAACCACGTGTGTGTGAAGACAGGTATAGGCTGTGCTGTGTGTATGGTGCAGGGATGTGCAGATACAAGTGCACAGAGCAAGAGGTAGCGTTGGGTTAGCAAAGTGGTGTGTGTGCATAAAGTGCAACTGTTCAAGGAACGGTGCAGAAAAGGACTTGATGCTGTGCCTTCCTGCCTGGCCCTGGAGCTGAACCGTCGTGAAGTTGGGTGCAGGAAGGAAGAGACTGGAGTGTGTGTGATGGCGTCTGAAATGTGCTGAGGGTTGGGATTTCTTTTCCTTTTGGACTTGGTGTGTTGTTGCCCAGGGTGACTTTCCCAGGAAGGGAAGCGGTGATGGGAGAGGGTCTGTTCTGCAGAGAGCAGTGGCGACCAGCCATTCACGAGGTCCCTCGTGGTAGCACTGCAGATCTGAGAGAGCCGCGTGCAGGTATGTGGGCAGCAGTGGCTCGCCTTGGTGTGCTGGAGGAGGGGCCCTGTGGTGTTGTGCCTGGAGCTGGAGCATCCTGAGCAGAGTGAGGTGGCCTTTTCCCGAAGCACTGGCTCTGCTCCCGTTGCACATTAGTTGCTGGGGGGCGAAGACGAGGTGTTTGGGGTGCGCCAGTGTGCTGTGCTCAACGTTGGATTGGAGCCTGCGTGCAGCACACACTTTGAGAGCTGGGTTGTTGCTGGGTTGTGCGAGAGCTCCGTGTAGCTTTGGTCCACAGCCGTGACAGGGAGGTTCCTGTGGCGGGAGTGTCCTTGCGGTGAGCGAGCGCCTGGGAGGAGGACGCCCAGCTGGGAGCACAGAGCCTGCCCTGCAGCACTTGTGCCTGACGCTTCCCAACGTTCTGTGGGCGTAGCTGGGTGTTCCTGGAGAAGCCCCGAGTGTGTGCAGGCCTGTGAGTTGGGGGGCTGGTGGGGCTTTAGGTAGTGCTGGCTCCCTCTTTGAAACCGCCTCCCGCGCTGCCCAGACTTCCGGGGCCGGAGCCCTGGCGGGAAGGTTTCGGCCACCATTTTGTAGGAGGGAGCTGCCATTTTGTTCAGTGTTGCAGCTCCTGCTTCCTTCTACCAGGAAGTACTCGGCTATCAAAATATTTATATGCAGCACGTGCATAGGGTATGTAGATAGTTAGAGATGTCAGTATGAAGGGGTGAATCAGTAGATTTATACTTAGATATGCTACTTATATACATTTCTAGAGGCATATAAATGAGACATCTGTAGTGGTAAACTCACAAGCCGGAGGTAGATAAAGCAGTCTTTCTTCAGAGCTGGTGGAATGACTGTGTAGGTGTGAATGCAATGCATTGCACAAAGATAAAAGGCAGGTTCAGGCCTTTGGCTTTGCATGGCTGCAGAAAAAGCACTGAGCTGTTCAGGGAGTAGCCAAGAGGTGTCACAGAGCACTGGGACATGCCCGAGTGCTGTGAAGCTGTGTGAGGTGGCCGCCAGGCAGGCCTCAGCAAGCACCATGTCATGTCCCCAGAAGCGGTCTGTTCCTCGATCCAGGCTGAGAAGGCTCCGTGGCCGGGCAGATCCCCGTGGGATGGTCATGCAGTGCCTATCCCTGGGGCATCCCATGGCCCTACCAGACACAAACAACACAGGTTGAAAAAACGGAAGGCCAGAACAAATTCCCTGTGTCGAAGGATCATGTGCCTGGGGACTTAAGTTGTGTTTTCTCTCTGAAGAGTCTGTGGAGTCAAGGCGTTGTGCGCTTGTGGGTAAGACGTTGCATGCCCCAGATGCATGCTGTTTCCATGGTGGAGTTTAGATGTGGGCGTTGGTGCAGGTGCTTGCTCAGGGGCATGTGGAGCAGCTCCAGTCTTTCTAGAGGGATACCCCCCACCTCAGAGTGTGGGGTGCTGTGGCAGGGGGTGGTGGTTGTGCGCTCACTTTCAGTGCAAGTGCTAGCCCTGCAGGTAGTAAGGTGTCATCAAATCACAGAATATCCTGAATTGGAAGGGACCCACAGGATCATCAAAATCCAATATGAGCCAATCCAGTCCTGGGCCTGTGCAGGAGACTCAACAAATCACGCCATGTGCCTTAGACCATTGTCCAAGTGCTTTTTGAGCTCTGTCAGACCTGGTACTGTGACCACTTCCATGGGGAGCTTGTTCTAGTGCTCAGTCACCCTCTGGGTGAAGAACCGTGTCTTGATATCCAGCCTAAACCTTCTCTGAAACAACTCTGGGCCATTCCCTCAAGTCCTGTCACTCGTCACAAGGGTGTAGATATCAGTGTCTGCTGCTCCTCTTCTCCTCAGAAGGAAGTTGTAAACTGCAATGTGGTCTCTCCTCAGTCTTCTCTAGGCTGAACAGACCAAGTGACCTCAGCCACTCCTCATACCGGTTCCCCTCACGGCCGTTCACCACCGTTGTAACCCCCCCTTTGGACACTCTGTTAACAGCTCAGTGTCTTTCTTATACTGTGGTACCCAAAACTGCCCCCAGCACTCGAGGTGAGGCCGCCCCAGAGCAGAGCAGGACAATCCCCTCCCATACCCAGCTGGTGATGCTGTGCCTGATGCTCCCCAGGACACAGGTGGCCCTCCTGGCTGCCAGGGCACTGCTGACTCATGTTCAGCTTCCCATAGGAGGGACCCCCAGGCCGCTTACCAGAGTGCCTCTCATTCCCCAGTTACACACACATCCAGAACTGCCCTGACCCAAGTATCCAGTACTTGCCTGTGGTAGCACCCGCCCCTCTTTTGGCCGTGTGGCCTCTTGTGATTGTCTGGCAGAGCCAACCTGTGCATGATGGCTGCTGTGCTCCTTTGTCAGCACTTTCTGACAATGTCATGCCCCATGTGTTCCATACCATATTATGCTTGGCTTGCACAACCATGGCCCTAAAACTCTACCCAGAAGTATCACTGTCTCCAGAGATGAGCCACTGAGTTGCTGCATTCCAGCTTGTTGGGGAAGGGAGCTTGAATAGTAAAAGCCATTGATTTTAACGTGTGTATGTAAAAATGCTTTTTTTCCCTTTCTTTTTTTCTTTTGGAGGCAGGGCTATAGGTGAAGATGCAAGAGCCAGAACTTGTTGCAAAAGCCCTACGAGCTGTTCTTCATGCCTTTAAAAATGGCGTACGTTTGTCAGAACTTCAGAGTGAATACCGATCCCTGACCAATGAGTTGATTCCCTTCAGGCACCTAGGATATGACACACTGGAAGGCTACTTGGAGAGTATCCCAGGAGTGGTCAGAATGGAAGAGAACAAAATGGGAGAGGTAAGAATCTGTTATGGTTCAGAAATGGCTTTTGTGTTTGCAGTATGTTCCTGGTTCATAGCTTTACCTCCTTTTGTGCTGTGGATTTCTGTAGCATGCATATGGTGCACTAATTCTGAGAGAGGTGGAAGCTGGACATAAGATACTAAGCACTCCTTATTTTCCTGCCTCTGCACTCCAGACCCAAGGTTGTGTATGCAAAAAGTGTAAAGTTGCAAGGCTTTTTCCTGGAAAAGTGAATTCTGTATGGAAAGATCACCTGTGTGACTGTGGACATCTGACCCCTTTCTCAGCATTTCTGACTTTGGAGGAGATACTAGTGGCTTGTCCTGGGGCCTTAAAGAAGGTTAATTTGTGTGTGTTAATCATCTCTTCTCAGTGAGGTTTAGCATAATTTTTTTTCCTACAGTGAAATTCTTAGGTGCTGTTGCTTTTAAATCTGATAGTGCTTGGTTTGGACTTAGGATTCATGTTTGTTATGGGTTGCAGTGCAACAGGACTGCAAATATGTGCTGAGGTGAGAAAGAGCTCATGTAAGTGAGGAGCCTTCAACTGCCTTAGCTTGGCAAGCCTGCAAGGGATAAAGGGTCATCACACAGATCAAGAGGGAGAAGCAGATCTTAACAGAGGATTGGTATGGTAGAAGAGTTGTCCCTTATTCCTTGGTCTTGCTGCACTAGCCTGTGTCTCCAGGTGGCTGCCACCTTGGAAGCAGCTTGCTAGGACTGCAGACCTTCTTGCCCAGTAGTCTGGGCTTCCTAGTTTGAAGTCAGAATGCATTCTCTTGATAGCTGGTATAGCTGTGTGACTTGCAGATGATCTGCAGGGTAAACTTGAAGCCTCTCTCTCATTGGAGCTATGTCTGGGTTCCTGTAGCCTCAAGCAGAGCAAAAAAGCTAGTGGATGTTTGGCACAATGTGTGGCTGTCATAGCAGGTCTGAAGAGACAGAACTTAAGGCTGAGCTTCCTTCTTTGCTCAGCTGGATGAGGATGCCATCTGGGAACTCAGAACTAGTTCTCCTTCATTAGCTGTGTGTTGAGAATACAGTGAGAGGTGTCCTGGGTTTTGTCCTGATTCGTGGAAATATGGCTGGTTTTGAGCAAGAGGTTCCCTTTCTGCGTATTTACATCTGAATTTGCCCTTTTACAGCAAATAAGCAAGTTAGGGAATCTTTTTCTCCAAAGCCTGCCTCAGCTGCAGCTACGTCAGTAACAGGATTGCAGGTACCTCAGGTCTGGTAACATTTGTGATCCTGCAATTAAATGCTTCCTCGTGGTGGTTCTGGCAGATAGCCATCTGTTTCTAACTAGGGCCTTGCAGAGTGTAATCTGGTATCCTCCCATTCCCTTGATAGCCTTGTTTATCCACTAATACGATGTGTGCTGAGAGCCTTGTGAACTCTAGGATAGCACTAGGGGCAGTGGCTTCTTTGTGGCAGCGGTTACAAGAGAATGAATTGTGGCTTTAAGAGGTGAAAAAGGAGAAAGTTACTAAAGAGGGGTCTTGAGGTACTTGAGGAGGACTCACTCTGGTTCAGAAGTGCCAACTGTGCTCTGTATGACTGAAACAACTGAGAGGAAGCACCTTGTTGAACACCTGGGAGGCAGGAGAGGTGCAAAGACTGATCCCACGTTGCTGTTTGGTGACCCTCCTGTTGCCACTGTCTATAGTGTCCCCATGGCAGACATTAAGCAGAGGGTGGCAAGCATGATTATGCACTGATGTGGCTGCTAAGCTACCTGGGACTGCTCCTGTGTGCTTTCTTGTTACAGGACCTAGGCTATATATCATTATAAGCCTGTTCTCTTTGTTCACCTCTTTCCAGAATACTTGAGCTCCATTATAGGCTCATACCGTAGCTCAGGGTCCACACAAGGCCGCTGCAAGAGCACGCAGTCCGCCGGTCTCTCTTCATGGCTCTGGAGTACCCTGACCTCCAAAATGTCTGTCAAGACCCTTGCCTCTTCCTTTGTGGACAGTGGGGCAGGACAGCAAAGACATGCACATCCAGGGGTCTGGCAGCAGTTGATGATCCTGACTGCAGTCTAGATAGTCTTAAAAGGACTCTCCTTGCTGCTAGGTCAGCTGTCCAAGATGTACCACAAGAAATGCATTAAACAAGGAATAGTATAAAGTAGGCAGTAAATAATACAAATTGATCTCGAAGTTCCACATGTTACGTGCTGCCTTAAGTATTTGTGGGAGGTGAATATTAGCTAGGTAGCTGAGGCTGAACAGACTGATTATCTTGGGAACGCAATGATATAAATTGTGCTTTGTTCCTCTTGCTACTGAACACTAATTTAGCTGTCTTGAATGTGAGGAAGATTAAAGCTGATGATTTTTTCTTTATGCAGTAGATATGTCCTCCAGTTTCCACAGAAGATGAGAATTAAATTCAGTATACAGAAAGCACTGCAAGGGGACTCATTGAAATACTGTGCACCTGCGACAGGTGGTTGCATCATTTCAAGGAACCCTCCTTTGCTTTGCTTCATATTCAGTTATAAGAAGTGTGTTGGTGCACGTTCCTCTAAGAAAACTTTGACTTCTGCTTGAGTAATTAAGCCCCTTCAAAAGGAGAAATTTGAAGACTGCTTTGCTCTGCTCATTTACCCCATCCTGTTTTAAATCTGAATTAATTTTAATTCAAACCATTTTGTTAAACTTTATCACTATGAAACAAGGGAAGGAAATGCTGAAAATTACTTATAACATTAGTGACAGGAAAAACCTGAAGTGTACCAAAGATGTGAAAATGTGTGTTTATAAAACTATGATAAACTGTATAGGGACAAAAAACCTTTTATATTGAGACTTCAAGAACAAAGGTCAAGTGATCCATTCCATGCATCCACCTCTGTTAGCTAGGAGTTTGAGGAAGGCTCTAATGTGCTTTTTGGAAGTCGGCACAACTAGGCATCTCTCTGAAGTGCCAATGCACAACTGTCCACAGTTTGGGCTACAACCAGAGGAAACTGGAGATCTTTATGTTGTCCAGGGCTGTGATCTCATTTGAAGTCATGGAGAGTTGTTGCAACAGGTCACTCAACCAGCATACTGCTGTGGGTTGACACTGGCCGCTGAGGAGTTATGGGCTGCAGTGGTGAATTGGAGGAGTTCCTGTGAGATCTTCCAAGTTTGGGAGCAGTGGGGATGCTGGGAGCTCTGTCTTGGGACAGATGATGACACAACAAGAGCTTATGAGTAGTGGACAGACCAGTGTCTGTTACAAATGTCTTAAGTGGGAAGAAGTGGTAGACAAAGCAGATGATGCCTTCTTTTGACAAGCTCAAGAAGCCTTACATTTGCAGGCTTTGATCCTCATGGGGGACTTGGGCTACCACCATACCTGCTGTAGGGACAAGACATGCGAGTATGAGCAATCCAGGATGTTTCTGGGGTCTGCTGCTCTCAACATCCTGACATATGCAACGAATCAGTGAGGTGCTCTGCTGGACACGGTCCTTGAAAACAAGGAATAACAACTGCAGATGTAAAGGCTGGGAAGAGCCCTGTCTGTGGCTAGATGGTGTCTGTGAGCCTGAAAAGAGGGAAACAAAGCAAAAAGTAGGATCAGCAGTCCAGGACTTTGGGGGTGCAGACTTTGGCCTGTTCAGGAATCTACTTGGAAGACTCATGGAATACAGTCCTGAAGAGAATGATCCAGGAGAGGTAGTGAGCTTTTAAGGATTGCCTCCTCCAATTTCAAGAATGGTATGTTGCAACAGTTGGGGAAAAAAGCGAAGGGGGCAGGACCACTGACAAAACTGAGCCATAAATGGAAGCATGCCTGAACTGGGGGCAGGAGAAGCAGCCTGAGAGGATTATACAGATGCTGCCAAACAAACATACATGGGCCTAAGGAAGACTGTGTTTACTATTGATTATTTGAACAACTTAAAGACCAAGACAAAATGCCATCCCCTTGAGAACAGCTCCCAGAGCACTGCCAGTTCTGAGAAAGTGTTTCCAAATTAAGTCCTTAAAATAGCTGGTTAAGTGTACTGGCAATGGGGGGAAACAGGGACAGGATACAGGGACAACAGAAAAACTGGAAGAAAGAAGGTACGGTAAATGAAGAACTTCAGCCTTTTGTCTTGTTTCACTTCACTAAAGCCTTATCAAGGCCATGCTCAAACTGATGAGCGCAGATTGTTGCACAAACATCTGTGAAAGAGTGAAGAGTGAAAGATTTCAGGTCCACCTTTTACAAAGGTGGGTTATGACTCAGGTACAGGCTGCTGTATGCCAAAGTCTCTCTCTTAAGCAAGGTTGGGGAAGATAAACGTGGGTGCAAAAGGAGCTCCCAACTTAAATCTGCCATTACAAGCATGCAGACAGGAGGTAGAAGCAGAATTGGGTGAGCTGGAAGGGGTATAGAGTTACTATGGGAATAGGCAGAGGAAAGTACAGGGCAAGGAAATCTTTATCTTGTTGAGGGAGGATTAAGATAGGGAACATTTGGAAAAATGGAACGTGTACAAGTCCATGAGTTTATTGCAGTGCACCCACACTTGGAAAGGTCATGGTGGTTTGTGGGAGGTTCTTGAGGACTGAAAGAAAGCACCATCCTTCGCTGGGAAGGGTGGGAAGATCAGCCTGACATTGAACTCTGGGAAAGTTGTTGAGCATCTAATCCTGGAAAGCTGTTCCAAACACTTGAAAGACGAGAAGACAAGTCAATATGCATTTACAAAGTGAAAATCATGTGACCAAATAAATACACTTTGAAATTGAGATGACTGGTTGAATGGAGAGCATTGGATGTAGTGTAACTGAATTTTAGTAGGGCTTGTAATACCCTCTTCCGTAACAGTGGCACAAAACCCATTGGGAGACCACTTAAAAGTGGTGTGCCCTGAGAGAAGATGCTCAGGAGCTGCTGTCTAACATGTTCATGAGTGACCTAGGTGATGGGACAGAGATCTTCCTCAGCAAGTCTGTAGATGACAGGAGAGACTGATAGAGCAGACAAATATGCTTGTTGTTCAGAGGGATCTCAAGAAGCTGGAGAAATGAAGCATCAGGAACACTATGAAGTTCAGTATAGGGAAGTGCCAAGTCCTGCACCTGGGGAAGAAAAACCCTATGTTCCTGTATAGTTTTGGGGTTGACCAACTGAAAAGTAGCTTGGCAGAGAAATGCCCTGGAGTTCTGGTGGATGCAAAGTTCACAGTGAGCAGGGTGCCATTGCAGAAAAGGAGACCAACAGCACACTGGGATTCATTAGGAAGAGTTGCCATTACTCTGATGAGAGTGATTATTCCCCTCTGCTTGGCAGCAGTGAAACCACATCCTGTTTTAAGCTTCCCAGAACAAGACAGACATGGCCACACTGAAGCAAGTTCATGGAATGATTGTGAAGATTATGAAGAGGCTGGAACATAACATCTCTGATACAGGGCTCAGAGAGTGGGGATTGTTTGTGCCGGAAAAGAGAAAGCTGAGGGAAATCTTATCCATAAGTCTGTTAAAGGGAGTAAAAAAAACCATGGAGCCAGACTCCATCTCCAGTTCTCACTGGTACTTAGTGAACAGACGAGACAATGGAAGCAGAGTGAAATAAAAGCAGTCTCATGTAAGCATGAAATCGCCCACCTTTTTACAGTGAGGCTGGCTAAACAAGAAGTTGAAAGAAAGTTGCCCAGAGTGGTTGAAAGTTCTTTGTCCTTGGAGATATTCCACCACCTGACTAACTAGGTCTAGTTGATGTTGCTTTGAGCAAAGATGCTGTATGACATGAACTATAGCAATGTTTTCCAGCCTCAGTTTTTCTGTGATTCCTGACATTTAATCAGTACAGTGGTGAGACTGCTGGATTGCTGTTTTTATCAGTGCTGACTGCGCAGCAGGGGCACTGTCTGATTTTTAAGCAGGAGCTCCTGGGGTAGGAGAGCTGTTCCTCAGAAGAAGAGGCCCTTCCTGCATTGGCTCTGTGTTGAGCCAGCCCAGCAAAGATGCTGGATGTGCAGCAGAGGAGGAGGAAGGATGAGCTGGAGAACACTGCTGGAGGAGTTGGCTGGTTTCTAGTGTCATCATCCAGTGCCCATGTTTTCCTTGACTGTTTGGGTCAGCCTGAGAGACTTGAGAAGATCCCTGGAACAAGCTGTTGCTGTTTAGCAATCTCTTGCTTTTGTTGGATTTTTTTTTGCTTTGACTACCCTGTCTTGATTGTGAGATAAGATCCTTTTTGGAGCTGGTGTTTGCTGAATTTCAGAGGTGCTGCTGAAGTTCCTGAGTTTCTCTTGCCCTGCTGTTGTGCAAAATGATCATCTCTGATGTTCATTGGGGACCATGGCTAATAACACAGCAGTGCTGGCCCTATGGCACTGCTGAGAAAGGGGCGCTTTCTCAGCCTCTACCACCACCACAGATCATGGCTGAGACCACAGACTTCCATTTTTAACTTAGTGCTTTTGGGCTAACTGCCAATGTCCTTACGGAGTCCTGGAGGAATACTCATCCAGCTGCCTTTGCAGCAGTTGAATGGCCCAAAAGTTTGGGCTTTCATCTTCTTTGTGAGGCAAAGTGCATGCTAGGCAATGGTTTGGTGTCTTGCCAAGGCCAAGTTCCTGTGTCCATCCATGGGATGGCATGTAGTGAGTGAATATTGAGGCAAGGGGCCATGAAGTTGGGCAGGGAGATAGCTGTTGGCTTGTCCAAAGCTGGGCTGTTGTTGGAGGCCAGCCCAGTGCCTGTGAGGCGATTGGTGCAGTCATGATAGTTGTGCAGCTTCTTTGATAAGTGGGGCAAAGGCAACCCTGCTCCACAGGGTCAGAGTGGTGCCAGAGCCCCTGTTGAGCCCTGGCAGGAGGAACAAGGACAGGCTGCAACCCCATGGCTTCCCAGAGTTATAAAGCGAGATTGTGGGCCTTTGGGATGGGAGTTAGAAACCAGGCTGTTTCTCAGAGGGACCCAACCTAATGTGGAAAGGTGATGGAGAGGCTCTGGCTGTCAGGTTTGCTGATTTCTGAGATTCACTGAGGTTTCTTCTGGGGTGTCACAAAAGGAGAGTGAGATCTCCAAGATCCGTGTCAGCTGCTGAAGCCTTTCCTGAACTGCCTCCTGGCCTGCATGATACAGCAGTTAAAGGCTGGGAAGGGGATACAAGTGATTCTGAGGGCTGTGGATGAGCATGAATCTCACTGACTGCTTTTTCCCTTCTCCCATTCCTGCTCCAACAAGGTCATTTGCCATGCTGTTAGTTGCAGTGAAACTGTGCGAGTTGCTCAACTGGTGGCCCGACAGAGGAGTTCCAAAAAGAAAACAGTCCGGCAGGTGAACTGTCAGATGAGGCTGAAGAACACATCTCCAGTCAGTTTATCAGGTAGGCCATAGGCAGCTCTAGAGGGCCTGCCTTCATGAAAGAACTGTGCAGCTGCTGCAGCAAGTCTTGGCTGTGAGGGTGTGTCACCTACGGCCACGATTTACACAGTCCAGGCGGAGAGTTCTTGGGAGGATGAGTGTTCTTGACAAGGGTGCTCACATCTGAAAGCCATAATCAGAGAGAAAGCCTTTTTCAGGTGTGTATGTGTGATGTGAATGATCTTGGAAAACAAAGTCCCTGTACGACACTTGGCTTCACTTTTGTGTACTCTTGATTCTGTGAGAAACACAGTTGAGATGCAGGCAAGAAATGTGACAATGAGCCTGCTTGTTCTTAAAGGCTGGCCTTGGACTGCTATGGAGTGGGAGGATTGAACCACTCCCTCACAGTGAGAAGGAGTCACTGCAGCATTATCTGTGGCTGTTTCAGCAGCTCCTGTTGCTGATGCCAGTGCCACAAAAGTTCTGATGCCCATTTTTGGCTCTTTTTACCTCTTACCTTTTGCATAAGCTGCTGTAGCAGTGTTTTCCTAAAATGTGGGTCAGGTTTCCCTCACTGCTGTGCTGTTACGTGGCTGTCTGTGGAACTGGGCCCAGGATTAAGCCCAGGCAAGACCCGTTTGCGTGCAGGTTGGCAGCTTGGAACAACAGTGGGTCTCACAGTTCGTGTGTATTCCCTGTTGTCTGTAATGAAGTCTTTGCTGCTTCTTGCTTTTCTACAAGGATGCCAGTTGGGAAACCTGAACTAGTAGCTCATATCCCAGTTAAATTGCAAGGATTATAAAGGCAGGTTGATTCACATCAGTTTCCTTGGAAGTGTTTGAAACCTCCAAAATTCATGCAGCACATCCAGCATATAAAGAGCAAAGTGGCCAAGAGCTTGTTTATCCCAGTGTGGCCTGAATGCTAAAGTGATGTGTTCCTGTGTGGGTGTAACTTGGCCACCTCTGCTGTGTGGTGGGAGTTCAGGTGCCCACAAGCCACAGGAGAGAAGAAACCCTTTGGATGGCAGTACAGGAGGTGCTTGGGGAGGTGGAGGTAGACTGGGGGAGGAGAATGCTACTCATGTCTGCCTCTGCAAACCCTTTAGGAAAGCCCAAAGGAACTTTGCGGCAGCCTCGGTCTTTGAGCATGCCAGAAGAAGGCAGTAAGAGGCCTGTTCCTCGCCTGCCCCGCGGCAGAGAAGTGGCATGTGGAGGTGTGAAACCTGTTGTGGAGAGTGCCCGACCTGCCTTACCTTCAGCTGCTGGGAGTGGACCACCTAAAGAAATCCCCATGCAAAGGCATGTCACTGTGGTAAACAGGTCAGTGTGTGTGTGTGTGTGTGAGCACAAATGAGCGGAAATTAAGTGTGATGGACCCTTGGATGTTGCCATGCAAGCAGTGCCTTTTGGGATCTAGTGGGAATCCAGGCTTCTGCCCTTGCAGCAGGGGAAGTCTGAACGTGGGATGGCATGCCAGGAAGGAGACAGATGATGTTTTGCTTTTTGGATGTTGCCATAATGCTCTTGGCCTGTTGCCATGTTTTCTGGGGAGCAATGTGGCCAAAGGTGTCACAGCAAGGCTGTGTGGGGCTGTTGCCTGGGTCCAGGAGAGAGCTGTTGTGGCCAGCATGACAGAAAGCAGGAGGAGCAGATTTGTGTGCAAGGACAGGTGATGTGCATGTTGAGGGTGATGGTTGTCTGCTGGTGGCTGCTCTTTTCCCTCGTGCCTGAATTCTGTGTTGCAGCGTCAGTGTTTGTGCCCCTTGTCAGCATGCTTGGAGCCAGGAGCCACCTGACCGTGTTTGGGTGAACTGAGATGAGGCTGGAGCTGCAGTTCTGCTGGGTTAGCGGTACATGCTGCTTTTCAGCCCTGTTTGAGCCTCTCTAATCCAGGTGGCTTAGTCAGCTGCTGCCCCATCATTTCTTTCTGTGTTGTTTTCAGCTGCTCTGGGCCGTCAGCTGACGGTGGTGAGAAAGTGTTTGCTGTTGCTCATTGTGGCTGTGCTAAGTCCACCAGAGCTGTGATTGTGGCAGTAATCCTCTGCAGGGGGAGGGCTCCAACCCGGGCTGGGTTGGAAGTCAGCCTGGCATTGAATGGAAATGGCAGTGGCATGCCACTTCCACGGCAGCATAGCTGTGAAGTGGCCCAGAGCAGCACAACAGCTTAATCCTGCTGCAGTGCCTGGTCTTTCTGGAAGATCCACAGAAAGCAGGCACGTCCTGCCCCACTCACCTGCATAAGTTCCATGTGCCATCAGGGGTCTGTTGTGCAGAGGAGAGAAGGACCAAGCCATCCTACTGTGACTCAGAAATGTAGGAGCAGCTGTGCTTGGGCCTTCCCTTTCGTATGTGTGCTGATAAGTTGCATTTTTTTAAGTGGCACTTCTCTAAAAGGCAGAGGCATTTTGCCTCAGGCAAACCAAAAAGAGCACTTAGAGGTTTCTCCAAGTTACTATAAGGAAAATACAGGAAGTACTTTATAACATTTAAGGATTTGTAATGTGTAAAATACAATTAGGTAGATGTCACCCTTCTTCTGGCTATTCCTAAGGTAGTCTGCTACATCTTCTGTTATCTTTGTTCATCTCTAGCAGTCGCTCCTGAGTTCCTTTTAGGTAAGTGTTTTGCTGTTTTTTCTGCTGTTTTTGCCCTGCACTGTAGGATAATCTACTAGCAAAGTCTGCTTTGGCCCACATATTTTTGGAGGAGGAGACATCTTGTACTTTTGCAAAGAGTCCAAATGCTATTCTGTTACCTTGGGTACACAGTGAAGGGAGAGTTTGGGGAGGTGAGATTCATATTCTGTTTGGATACAGGGTTATATAGCAGCCGTGTGACTGGATTAATTTGTTTCAACTTGGCCAGTTTGAAGCAGGACTGGCAAGATCCAAGTGTTCTTGCTGCTGGGGACATTTTGTACCTCCTGAACTGCTGTAGTTGCTTGTACTTTGGGAATTGTAGGAGGGAAAGCTTCTTGGAGGCAGGAGGTCCTAACTTGAAAAAACAGTGTGCAAATGAGTGGAGTTATGAACAGCATCCCCAAAAATCCTGGGCTGACAGCAACCTCACAGTTATCTAGCACAGACTTGAGGGCACTGTTCCAGCAAGGGTGTCAGCACTTGCCTGTGAGAGTGGCTGAGCCTTCATAGCACAGGTTAATTGAGACAAGTCCTGAAGGTGATAGACTCTCTGCCCCGCTTCCCAATTTGGAGTAACCTGTTATATGTGTGCAGTTTTTTACACCCACCCTGCCACTCCATATACCCACATTGTAGTAAAGGACATCCAAGCTCCCATGGTTTCACATAGGAACCTCTGTTTTCTCCTTTTCTGTTGAACATCCCTCCTGCTATGGCAGGTATGTGTTCCTTGCCTTGACACAATGTCCTGCCAGTGGCAGACTTTGTTTGGATGCTGACAGGTATTGGTGCTCCACACAGTATCATATAGTGAAGCTCCTCAGTGAGGCTGGTGGTTTCCTTGGGGCTGCCAAAGTCTATTCCCATCTCTGTAGCACTCTGTGATTTGTTTTTTTTGGAGACTTTCATGATCACAGCTTCAGGGGCTTGCCCCTATGTAGCATTAGGTAGAAGGGGAGCAGGTTGTTTGTCTTCCCTGTTCTATCACACATGACAACAGAGAAATGCTGAAGGTAGGTGTCTGAGGCTTTCTTGCAGATGCTGTTGCAGGGTCTGAGGCTTGCCTTTATAGCAGCAGTCTTTCAGGTTATCCTGACTATGTTGCTGTGGACCCTCAGAAGCAGGGAGAGACCTTGCTTGTAAAGCTAACTGCAGAGATCCTTGAAGCTGGAAGGCAGCAGCATGGATGAGAACAGGTTCAGGTGTTTGGTGACCCCCTTGCTTGAAGCAGCAGGGGCCATTTGCTGCTGGCCAGCGCCTGGCCTTGCTGCTTAGATAGCACTGTCCGAGGGCCAAAGAGCAGACTGGCATGGCATGGTCTCGGTACGCTTTTCTGCTTCCAAGATCAGTTTGTGTTAGAGTTAGAAAGGAGAAGAAAGAGTCATCTAGCTTATTATTCAGGTGTTTATTATTTCTTATCTTTTAGTTGCACGCTCTTCAGTTACAAGGTCTTTTCTCTTTGAGAAACACAGCTGGAATGTCTCCGAGGGAGTCGCCCTCAAGGCCTTATGAAGCCATTTGAACCCAATCTAAATCTCAAATGTACTATATTTACAATTCTGTACCTGTTATCCTTACATATTTCTCTAATTGACATTTCTGCCTCAAACTGTGCTACCTAATCACTCTGTGCTACCACACAACAGAAAATGGAGTCTATGAAGAAGAAGGAAGAAACTCGGGCACCACCCAAGATCCTCCATCTTGTCCTTTTTCTAGCCTCCATTTTAAAAACTTAAACTACATTTTCACACTCTGTGATAAACTAAACTAACATTTTATCAAACCTACATTACTTGCAACTCTTCTCTGAGTGTTGAAAGTCCTTTCCATAGGCAAAAGTGAAAGGCAGTGTTCTCCTGGGGTCCCAGCAAGGGTCCCAAACTCCCCAAGATGTACATGGGGGTGTTCATGGGGGTCTCAGCCATGCCCTGGGCTCCGACAGCATGGTAAGGCAATTGGCAGGGAAGGGCACTGCTCCCCTTCATTGTGAGGCAGTGATGTGTGGCAGTGAGACGTGACTAGCTGCTCAGCTGGAGCTACTCATGGGGACTTGGCAGGGCTGCGTGGCTGGTCAGGCATTTGTAAGGGGCCAGGCTGCTGGTGTGGCTAGGAGGCCTCTTGCTGGGAGCAGGCTTCTAGCAGCTGAAGAACATGAGGCCTTGCAAGTAGCTGAGTTGTCCGTATCTGCAAACTGAAGGGAAGTGTGTTGGCCCCGGCACTGTCTGGCCATATTCCATCTCAATGTTGGGGATGTATGACCATCAGAATCTGTGTGAGCAAGCAGCACATCACACAATAATTGTCTGATTGCAGGGCTCAAAACTGGTGATGACTGGGCTCAAAGCCAATGTCAGCACCACGTTGTGGGAAAATGTTGAACCACAACAGAAAGCACAGGAAGACCCTACATGAAGTCTCTTAATACTGAGAGGATCCCAAATCCAATTAGCTTTTACGTGCAGCAGAGGGGAATCATCAGTCCTCTCTGTTCCAGCTTCCTTTCCAGGGTGTTCACATGACATGGCTTAAGCAAGGAATATCTGCCCTCTTCCTCGCTGGAACTTTCCTGCAGTTCTGGCTGGCCTACCCTGCAGTCACATCATTTGTGTGATCTGATGTGGGGCTTAAGGTGATACAAGTGTGTATGGCATGGAGGACCAGAACACAGATATGGATTTCTATTGGCAGGCACGGGTAGCAGGACAGTGTCCATTACCCATGAGGCTATTTCATAGGATTGTTTTGCTTTCTGCCTGTCGAAGGTGGTAGACTCTTTTGAGTCTGCTTCCATTAAGAGGACTTTTTTAGTTTGAGTATCCGTTCAGCTTAGAGTTGTCCACGCTGGTAGATACACGTACAAAGAAGTGGGATCCTGGATTTCTCGTAGCATCTGCATGGGCAGCCACAGCCACCTTCTAAGAGGAGACTGCTGCTGCTTTGTGGGCATCTGAGCTGTGCTCAAAAAGTAGAGGGTTCTTCTGTAATGCAGATGAAGTGTTGTAAGAGGTTTTTCAGATATCCAGCAAGTTCTAGGTGTAAGTTTTGATTTTGTGTGGGTGGCTTTGCTTTTGTACTTTTTAAGTTTCATAGATGTGCTTGTAGTTGATCTGCTGCTGCCTAGAACTTCTGGGCATGACTCCTGTTTTGTAAGTTACTGAGCTGGGCAGTGCCAGTCCTCACAGCTAGTGCTGTGGGACATTACTCAGAACAGAAGTATGGTCTTTGGTACAAGTGATACCCCACAGCTGATGGAGGAGCAATGATTTCATCTAACAAGAACAGCATAAAAGCAGGGGAGACAAATTAATGTTAAATCTTTTAAGATGCTCCTTAGAAGAGATGTGAATGTGAGAGGTCTATTTCTGATTCATGGATATGCTCTGATTAAAAGTCCATGTGATGACACATAGGGCTACTTGGTCTTGACTTCCTGTTGCAACTAACCTCAGCATCATACTTGAACTGCTGTCCTACTTTCGCAGAGTCCAGGTGAAGCTGTGAAAATTACCCTTGGTGTCTCTGCAGCTGGTGAGGTTTATGGCTTTCTCCACTGTTGTCCCTGAATTGCAGAACTGGCCCCTGGGCAGAGATCTTCTGCAAAGCCTGCCCAGTACACGTGCAGGGTCTGCTCTGGTCAGGAGATGCCTGGTTCAGAGCAACCTGCTACGCTATGGTGGAGATATTGCCTAGTCTTTGAATTCCCTTCTCCAACTCTTGTTCCCTTTTGCTTGCAGTATACATAATTATTCCACAGATGATTTTTTTCCCAGGTCTTTGTGAGCTACACAGTGCTGTGCCCTCTTCAGTGTCAGGAGCTATTTTGGTGTCTGTATTCCCAAGTAAAAGCTGCTGCTTTCTGGAGGACCCCAGAAGAACACCTGCAAGCATGACATTTGTGTGCTTTCAGTAGGAGAGATCTTCAGAGAAGAATTTGTTAAACAGTGTAGCCAAGAGCATCCACAAAAACACCTTGAATGCCTATTTGTTCCTAGATGCTTTCCCTTTGCTAATGTCTTTTTACTGCTGTTTGTTTCTAACAATAATGAGAAAAATTAGTAAAAACTAGAAAACACCTGTTGGTCTGTCCTGTTACTGCTGATCAGGTTGTCTTCCTGATAAGGACGTTGTGACTACTCATCTTGTGCAGGAGGCCTTCTAGGAGTGTGTGGAACGTGTGGAATGCATTTTATGTGTAAGTCTTAGAAGCAAATGGAATGTTATTTAGAGACAGAAGAGTGATTCTATGCAATTTTCTTTCCAATTTTAGGTCTGAGAAGAGACTGACTGTCCCACCACGGTTTCAAAAGGAGTTGCAAGTTCACCTGTCCAGAAGCTCTTCCACAGAGTCAAGTGGTATGCCCATTAAGAAATTAATTGTTGACTATTCAGAGTGAGTGTCATCTTAAAAAAAAACCCACCCTAGTTGTTGTTTTGAATGAAAATGGGTTTGGATGAGGAATTAAGTTCCGTGAGTGAACCTTTTCACTCTTATTTCATTGTGCTGAGGTAATGTGTGCTTGCTTGTCTGCCTCTCAGTCTTCTAGGAAAAACATTGGGCAGTGTCAAAGCCAATCACAAAGCCAGTGTGAGGAGCTTGGAAACAGGAGTAAGCTTAACTTCACCAGTGGGGTAGGAATCTGGTATATGGATGAAATCCTGGCTTTCAGGAGTAAGCAGCATTACTAATGTATCTGTCCAGCAAATACTCTTCTGCCTGCGTGGCTCAACAGTTGTGCAGCTGATGGGCTTGCTTGTCAGCCTGATTGGTGAAGCTTCAGGTGTGGTAGCAAATACAGCCCACCAAAGGGAGGTGTAGAGATGAGGCAGCAGGTAAGCTAGTGATGTGAACCTCCCCCTGGAATAATGACTGCCTAATTCCTACACAGAATGTATGAAACTGAGCAGAGCAGCTGAACAGTTGTCACTTTCCTTGCTCCACTGGAGGGCTTCCTCGGATGCAGTAGCACAGAAAAGTTGCCTGCTGGGTGGAGACTTTTCCTCAGGAGTTATCTTGGAATGAAAGACAAATCAGTGTTACACCAGTCTTAATATAGAAGAACATTCTTGGTTTTCATGCAATATCATGTAATATTATCATGCAATATCATGCAATAACACTTTGGTGTGTTTGTACTCATAAAGAAATTATCTTGTGCCCCTCTTGAGATACTGCCTTAGTGCAGTGTCTTGGCTGCAGTGGGGCTGAGGCTTCTGTATACTCTTCCATAATCCCTTCAGAAGTAACATGTAGCAACATCTTTTGAAAGTAACTACAGTGATTGAAAATTCATTTTTGGGTAGTTACTAAATGTCTGAGATTTCCATAGTTCTTTGCCATAGGAAGTAGCTGAACCAGTCATGCTGGGCAGGAGAGCCACATTGTAGAGCTGTTGCTATGCTGGCAGCTCCCATGTTTAGTTTTTAAGTACGAAGGTAATCATCCGTCTTTCTGTTTGTAGGGCTGTGTGTACTTCAAGGCGGTATTTTTTTTTAACAGATAGCTTGAATACATCCCCTGCAGAGACACATACTATTGCCCCTGGCTCTTCTGCTGCCGATGTCCATGAACTTCAAAGTCGCATTAAGGAGCTTCTGAGCAAGTACAGCTGTGGTGTCAGGGTGTCAAAGATGCCTCAGGTCTATCGGGAAATGTACTGGGAGGACCTTGGCACAGAAGTGCTCTATCAGCTTGAGAACTGGCCTCATGTGTGCACAGTAAGTATTGAGCCATTTTTATGGAAGATGCCTGTATCCTATAGATTTCTGAGTGTTCATTTGCCAAATGTTATTTTATGTGTACCTGCATTTCCCTTCATGCTCTGTAGCAGTGACAAAAAACCCCCACACCCCCACCACCACACTCCCAAATTGCAGTAATGCCTTTTGAAACCCCAGAAAATCACTATTGGCTGGACTAGTGTTTTGAAGAAGAAAGGTCAGCCTCTTTGGTGTTCTGTAGCAAGTGCGTGAGGTTGCTGACTTGCCACCTTTAACTGACCCCATTTCTGACAAATCAAATAGCTGATGGCACGTGATCTCCATACCATGTTTCTTGTTCTTGGTTTGGGTTTTTACCCCAATTGCTTTTTATGCTTTTCCTTGTTGGTGCGTTTACCACCTCTTAAAGCTACAAGCTACCAACATCCTTTTTGAACAGTCTGAGGTCTAACTGTATTTATCTTTCTGTAGACTTTTCCAGAGGTCTTTCTCACATCTTAAGCCAAGGAATTCTGCTGTGTAAGTTAGGTTTATGATACAATACTAGATGAAATTGAAGAGTGGTAATGCTTGGGGGAGAAATTACAGCTAAGCTCCTTTCTGCCCTCCTTCTGATACCTGTTACCCCTTGATTACCAAGGGTATCGTTGCCTCTCTTACTCGGAACTGGGATCTGACTGAGTGTCCACTTAGAGGTCTGACACGAGTTGCCATGAACACTGGGTGGAGGGTCTTCAACTGCTTTACTTCTGTCTCTTCCTCTGCATTCACGACTCATTTTTGGTGTCATGCAACTTTGCATCAAGGCTTTGTTTAGCTTTACTTTAACAGGCCAGTGATATCAGTGAAGACTCAACTTCTTTGATATCTGTCAAAACTGTGGCACAGAAGAGTATTGAAGTAATAAGAATATTTATCTTCTTGAAGTGCATTTTTTGTATGTCGTACTAAGTATTTTCTCATGTAAAAGCATTAAATGTCCCCCCCCCCCCAAAAAAAAAAAAAAGAGAAATTAGTTGTATAAATGCTTTTCAGGAATAACACCATTTGTATGCATGTATGGTATTCTCACAGAGACATAAAATGTGTTTGTAACACCTTACTGCAGACACTAGAAATGTATCCAGTCAGCAGCAATTTGTTTTGATGGTTGATGATGGGTTCCTGTGTTATCTATAGAGCAAGCTGTTATGTGTTGAATTGCTTAATTCATGCAGCAAATTTTAGTCTTTTTTGTAGCTAATGTTCCAGTCAGTCCTGTTCATCCAGGATCTTTGTTCTGTGTCCATTATCCATTTGCTTGTTATCAGTTTGGTCTATCTCTTTCTTTCTAGCATGCAAATAAAGTCATTTAAGCATAAATAAGCACTGATTAAATCCATGGAAACATTATAATACAATGGGCACAGTACAACAGCCGTCAGAACTATGAAGTTATCTTGGCAAAATCAGTCTTATTGTAGAGAACTGTTAATGAGCGTCTAAAGCCTATCTCAGTTTACTGACTTACAAAATCGTAATTATGGCTCAGGCCTGGAGAAGTTTGAACTGGGACTTCTTATATGAAAGCTACTATACATCTCAAATATCATCTGTTCCTGGTTCAAACGTATTGTCTGCAGATGTACAGCTCGGTAGAACCTTTGAAATGCAGAAGACAGACTGTACTCTCCAGTGAAAGTAAAGATATCTGATATCTGAATTATTTCTATCTTGTTGGTTTCTTACACTGGGAGTGTCTGCCAGGCTCAAAAACATGCCTGGTGTTTCTTTATTACCTTCTTAAAGAAGAACATATTCTTTTTGTACTCATTCTGATCAATGTAGCATAGTTACAAACCAGCAGACAACAAGCCTAATACACTTTCAGTGTCTGCAAGCTTTTAATTTGAGGACTGTGCTTTGAAGAGTATCACTTCTGAATAACTTTGCATCTCTAAAACTTCTGTTTGAAAGGAAGGAATTTTATCTAGGAAATTGTAATTTCTATGTTTTTACAACTAGGGGTAATGGACATTTTTCCTGTTTAGTGAGTTCAAGTGACATTCTGCAAATGTCACTGTAAGTTGCAGATTGATGATCTTGTTTTCAGTCTTCACCTTTCAGGCAGGAGGTTGAGGCTGACTTTGTCTCCATTTGTCTGTTATCTCCCTTCTTTAGGTCAGCTTGCTTGAGCATCTTACTTTTAGATGTAAAAGTATTACCACATAGTGGTAATAAATAAATAAAATAAATAAATAAATAAAAATTACTACATAGTGGCTAGTAGTCACAGATTGTAGCCCAGCCTTCATGAGCAACGGGACTGACAATAAATATGCTTACAAGTCTTCTTTGTCTAGACAGACCTCAGCCAGGAGAAGAATCTGCTTCAACAGCTCTAGGCAGATCCATAGTGTTGCTGAATTCTTTCCTTTTACCTCCAGCACCAGTGCTTTGAAAAAGTTGATGACTGGTAGTGACCCTTCCACCTTCACCATTTTTTATCAGATTTTTTTCACCTTTCTATTTGACTAATTACTTTGCCATGTGCCTTTGAGCAGCTAGTGATCCCTATTTTAGACTTCCAACTCCTGTCTCATTTCTTGTCTTTCTACATATTTTTCTTATTTTCTCACAACTTAGCTGTTTTCTTAGAACTGAGTGAAAGTTATATAGTTTCATTGTGTTTGGGCTCACCCTTGAATCCTTGGGATGCAGGCAGCTGAACGCCTGAGAGAGAGAGAACATTGCAGCAGAGGTGTGAGAGGCAAGTAGACATGTAAATTAAAAAAGTGTGGGGTTTTTGTTTTTTTGTTGTAAGTCACAACCCAAAAAATAATAATAAATTTGTATTTGATACTGGCAACATGAGGAAATGGTTCCCTTTGCAATCTAAGTAGAAACCAACTTACTGAGTTGTACGTATGTTTAAGGGACTTTTTCCTTGTACATGCTCAGCTCTCCTCAGTTACTTGAACTTCGTGAGTGATTCAGGTGTGATGTGGTGATTGAGATATGGCAGTGCAAGAGAAGCATAAACTCTCAGATCTTCTCTCAAAACTTTTGCTTGAATTTCCATGCTTGTTTTCCAAAAGCTTTTAGAGAATTAGGCAATCCTAGGGTATTAGGGAACATCTTTGCATGGATTTCCAGTTGGTTTAAAGACTGGAAATGGAGCAAGCGTGGAATGATTTACCTTCAGAAAGGCAGGAAGTCATGGTGGGATTCCTCAAGGGTAACACTTGGACACATGCTGGTCAGAATTGTAACAAGTGAGTTGATAAAGGCTGCAAATACAAGTTCAGCTGGCTAATAATACGTGGTTGTTCAGAGTTATAAAGAGCAGGGCTCTCTGAAGAGAGATAACCTCCTCATACCATGTTTCTGGCCCATAAAATTTCATTGTAATCCTAATTACAGCCATGGACAGAAAGGACTCTCACTACATTAAAAAAAAAGTGGCTTTTTTTCTGTGTGGACTTTTAAGCTTGGGAAAAAAGGGATTTTGGCATTTATAATGGCTTCATGCAAATGTTGACTGGGTATGGAAAAGGCAAGTGATAAGTATTTGCAAAATAAATAGGAAAGGAGTATTTCAGTTGGAAGGAATCTTCAGTTGGAAGGAATCTATCAGTGATCATCTAGTCCAATTGCCTGACCACTTCAGGAATGACCAAAAGTTAAAACATTATTAAGGGCGTTGTCCAAATATCTTTTGAACTATGTCAGTCTTGGGGCATCAACCAAGCAGTCTGTTCCAGTGTTTGACCTCCTGGTAAAGAAATGCTTCCTAACTTCAAGTCTGAACCTCCCTTGACACAGTCCTCTGCCTAGGAGGCCATATTTCCTAGTTGCCTCACTGAGTACTTGTGACCAGAAGTTATTTCCTCAAACTTCACACATTTCCCAGATTTGCTTGTCACAGCAGTACTGTGCTCACAGTAGATGTCTGGGAAGTTGCAGTAAGAACAAGATACTGACCCAGAGATTTCTCCCGAGTGCCTGTTGGTAGCAGACACTAAAACACTCCTTTGAAACCAGGGTCTCTCACCCACATCATCGCTAACAGTAGGGGCTGTGCAGTCAAACCTCCCCCTTTCATACAGCGCAACTCCTCCACATTGCCTGCCCTGCCTATCCCTCCTGAAGAGCCTGCAGCCCTCCATCCCAGCACAACAGGTGTGGCACGTGTTCTAGCAAGTCTTCCTGACACCAAAGAAATCATAGCTGGGAACTAGCCTGTGCTTGATGTTTATCTTGTTTGTTTCTCATACTGTATGTCTTGGTGTACAACAAGTATTTCAGATATGCTCCAAGATCAAGTCCAGCCTTCAACCAAACACCACATTGTCAACCATGGCACTGGTTGACATTTATTGAATACCTCCAGGGATGGTGACTTGACCACATCCTTTGGCAGTCTGTGAAATACCTGACTCCCTTTTCAGTGAAGAAATTACTCTTAATCTCCAACCTGAACCCTCCTGGTGCAGTTTGAGTTTGTGTCCTCTTGTCCTGTCACTGGTTGCCTGGGAGAAGAGATGGACCCGCACCTGACTACAACTTCCTCTAAGGGAGTTGCAGACAGTGATAAAGTCATCCCTGAACCTCCTTTTCCTCAGGCTAAACAACCCCAGCTCTTTCAGCCACTCCGCACAGGAATTACCCTCTCCAGCTCCAACCCTTCACTAGCTCCTTTGCCCTTCTCTGGACTTGCTCCAGCACCTAAATATGTTTCTTGTCATGAGGAGCCCAGAACTGGACACACAACTTGAGGTGTGGCCTCACCAGTGTTGAATATAGAGGGACAATCACTGCCCTGGTCCTGCTGGCCACACTATTGCTGATAAAGGCCAGGATGCCATTGACCTTCTGGGCCACCTGGGCACAATCCTGGTACATGTTCAGGTGCTGTTAACCAGCATCCCCCTTTTCCGCTGGGCAGTTTTCCAGGCACTCTGCCCCAGCCTGTAGCACTGCACAGGGTTGTTGTGACCACAGGGCAGGATCTGACAGCTGGCCTTACTGAACCTCACATGCTGGCCTTGGCCCATTGATCCAGCCTGTCCAGATCCCTCTGCAGAGCCTTCCTGCCCTCCAGCAGAGCAACACTCCCACACACCTTGCTGTCATCAGTGAATTTACAGAGTACAGTCGATCTCATACAGATCATCAATAAAGATTTGAAACAGGATTGGGCCAAATACTAACTCCTGTGGAACACCACAGGCGACCAGCCCCCATCTGGATTCAGCACCATTCATCTCCGCTCTCTGCGCCTGGCCGTACAGCCAGTTTCTGACACAGCAAAGAGTGCACCTGTCCAAGGCGTGGGCTGCCAGCTTTTCAAGGAAAATGCTGTGAGAGACGGTGACAAAAGCTTTGCTGAATGCCAGGTAATCATCCACAGCCTTTCCCTCATCCTCTGGGGAGGTCACCTGGTTGTAAAAGGAGATTGGGTTGGTCAGGTGAGACCTGCCTTTCTCCAAACTCATGCTAGCTGGGCCCGATCCCTTGGTTGGCTGGCATGTGCTGTGTCAGATGATCTGTTCCATAGCCTTTGCCAGCACCAAGGTCAGGCTGACAGGCCCATAGTTCTCCAAATCTTCCTTCTAACCCTTGTGGGTGGGCATCACATTAGCCAAACTCCAGTCATTAGACCTCCTTGGTTATCTGGGACTGATGATAAATGATGGACAGCAGCTTGGCAAGTGCTTCTTCCAGGTCCCTTAGTACTCTCAGGTGAATCCCATCCTGTTCCATAGGCTTGTAAGTGTCTTGAGTGGTACAGTGGGTCACTTACAGCCAAAAATGCATTTAATCCGTCTGGACAGGTGGATCCTGTCAGATCCTATCATACCTTGTGCCTCAGAAGTTCTTCCATGTTTATAAAACACCAATCCTAGAGCCATTTTTTTTGTAGAATGAATAACAAGCAGACACCTTTTAATTGCCAGGATGAAGGGATGTATGCATATTGAATTGATTCTAGAGTTATCTTGTGGTAATGACTGTCTTAGTCTTCCTCTCTGTTTTCTGAAGGAGCTGTTAGAAAAATAACACTACTATTCTGAATTTTGAAATTCCACTTGTGCTGGAAGAGATGCATTTGCTTTTCAGCGATTCTAGAATAAATATGTTCCTTTCTGTAAAATACTCTATTGGCTCTGCCTACATACCAAATTAGCTAGTAATCTTTTGTTGTCAGAGGACAATTTTATATCTGTAACCTGTCATTCCTCAGTCAGGTTTCTTACTGCCTTTTAATAAACATAAAGCTAAACAATATATAACACGTGAGTATGTTCTGTACTGACCTTAAACACTGTATTGGCTGATGCTGTGTGAAAAGGCTCCTCAGACTGGAGAACATTTGCTTGGCTGTGTATTATGAGGAGGAGGCTTTACAGGGTAAAGGAAAGCTTAGTTTTCTTCACTTAATCTCTTGGATGTCTCGTAAGGTGTTAGACAGGTCCTGCAGTCTGTCAGTCTTGAAAATACATAACTAGAAAAAAATTGGAGAACTTAAGGGGGAAATTAGTATATTTTTGTTCACTGGTTTGGAGGTGTTCAATTGGTTTGTTGTTTGGTTTTTGGTTTGGTCTTTTTTTCGGTAGTAGTCACTACAAGTTTAAGTTTATCACTCCAGAAAGGTAGAGAATTTTTTAGATAAGAATGAGACCTGCATGAGACAACAATGAGATTGCCGAATTGACTGGTAGGATATTTTGTTTATCTTTTTTTAGCTGTATTTAGTTCTCAGGTTATTGTTCATATTTTTGTTCATACATGTTGGGACTTTCTTCAGAAAGTGAAACTAAAGGTTTGGGAGGCCAGGATTAGATGGTAAACAAATTGACAGAAATAGGACTGAGACTGTTGTTTTCTGAATCTGGTTCTGGGCCGTACACCATGTCTTAACAAAATAGGTACTACATACCAATGCATCAGGCAGCTGAGTTTTTACTGTAACATTCAGAGTGAATTGAACAGGTATGCTCGACCTGTTCAACAGAACAGAGAAGAGAAGGATTCAAATAGAAAAGAGAAGGATTGCCAGAGTAGAGAGTTGTATTCCTTGAGAAATTTTGTTTTTCTCAAGTCTTTACTCTCAGAGAAGGTATTTCTGTATCACAGTTAAGCTGTGTGAAGCAAAAGTCATCCTTCTAAACAGAGAAACTGTTTCTTGAAAGACTTGAAAGAGTAAAAAATCCAACTCTAATGTACTTTGAGCATGGAGGAGACAATGGAGCAAGCTATCACCTCTGGTAGTATATATGAATGAAAGCTCACAGTTTCATGCAAACCCTAAAAGCTGTTGCCAGTAGATGAGCTCTTGGAGCATGATAACTTTCTTTTACCACTGAAAAAAGGAATCAGTGTTTAGACACAGAGCCACTAGCCATTTAGAACAGAGTTCAGAGAATACAAGACATGTTCTGCCTAAAATATAATTAGATGTGTCGTACATACTTCAGCACAGAGCAGACTACAGTTGCTGTCAGCCTCACTGAGAAGATGCTGTTGTAGCATGTGTGGAAATGAGCCAATTGAGGACAGAAGGTCCTGAATAACTTTGCTGTGCAAACACAGTGCTAGAACAGGCTGTAAATCTATATACCTGAACCTCAGTCCTGGTGATGAGTGATTAGACAACATGATGAGCCACCAAAGAAAGTCAGACTCCATTTAACAGCATCTTTCCTTAATTCTCCAACCCATGCATCTCCTGTGTGTTAAATCTTGTACTTTTCTGACCTTGTAGGAGGACTTCAATGCACTATGAGATAAAGGTTATTACAGCCCAAAAGAACCGCTGACAAAGTTGTCTGCTTATCCTCAGTGCTGGCATAAAGATGTGAGGAATAGGGGTAACCCTCAACAGTATGGAGTTGTTAGATTGACTCAGCTGTCTTATTGCATCACAGTTTCCTTTGTAATTGTGCATTTTCAGAAGCCAGGGTCTTGTAAGCACAAGAAACTGGAGAACAATATCTTCACTGTGATGTGCAGGGTAATGAAATGAGAGGGTAAAGAGGATGGGCAGAAGGGGGCAATCTAAAGACACTCTTGAACTTTGTAGAGCTTACCATCCCAGCCCTGAGCACAAGCTGAACCTGAACAGAGGATATCTTGACAATAGGGATTGTTTAGTTTAACAACAAAAGAAAATACAAAAATATACCAAATATTACTTGCATTCTAACATTTCAGTTAAGTACAGAAGAAATTACTACTAGAAACAGAATCACAGAATCAGTGAGGTTGGAAGGGACCTCTTTTGAGTACCTAATGCAACCCCCATGCTCATGCAGGGTCACTTGCAGTCTGTCCAGGTCTGCATCCAGTCATGTTTTTAACAATTGACATGCTGCAGCTTTTCTGGCCAACACATTCCAGTCCTGTTTCAACTTCCCAGTCGGGAAGTGAGGCTTGGCTAAAAACCAACAAACCTTTTGTTGTTTAGGTAAGAAGGTAGGTATCATAGCTTCCCATACAAAATAATTAATTGCATATCGACTAGAAGCTGTAAAAGCTGGAGTGGATTCCAAGGATTAGCTGTAACTGGATGATGTAAGAAGCTTCCACATCCTTTTAAGGAAAAGCTCCTTACTGAGTGATGCCACCATGTGCAGTGGGGATCTTCAGCCTTTCAAGAAGACTGGCCAAGTATGCTTTTTTCCCCAGATTTGGTTGCTCTGGACACCTACTCAGCAGTTTGGTAGCTTAAACCCTGTTGCTTTCAGATGCAGCTACTTGGAAGAACAGGGAGGAGCTGAATGTTAATGTTGAAGCAGCATCTCACCATTGCCTGGGGAGACCTGTACTGTAGAGGGATGGGCAAAACCAGTGGGACCTGAAGTTGTGGTGGCTGCCAGTGACAGAGAAGAGATGGGGTCAGCCAGTGTGTGGATGCAAGGTAGTGCTGATCAAGGCCAGAAATACCTTCCTCACTACTTTGAGCTCCAGCTTGCTAGGAGTTGAAATTTGTGTACTATTGAGGAAAGTCAGGTAGATGAGAGCTGCCCTTACACTGTTTGTCTAAGGTGCCTGTCACTAAAATGTTTCTGTGTAGCATCTGTGGTATGTATGCCGTGGCAGTTGGCATCCCTATTGTGTATTTAAATCAGATCTGAAAGAACTCCTGCACCACACTTCTGACAAATTCTTCCTACTGAATCAGAGTGATCGTTCTGATTTGTAGTTTAGAGCCATCTTTGAGAACCATGGAGCCAGACTTCTTGTTTGCCACAAAAGATGAGACTCTGCCACTGACATTAAATGCTTTTCCTACCTTGCAAAAGAATGGCAGAAAATAGCTGCATATGCTAGTTTGAATGTAACTTTGAAACTGAAGGACATTTACTCTAACTAGAGAATCTCATTTCAAGGTTGTGTTTTTTCCAGTTCCTTCTTGGAAACTGTTGTTGCTCCAGGAGGTTACCAGTATATGATTATCACTGTACACACAATTAAGCAAGGCTGGCATTGGAAAGTGGATGCTTTCATTAGTTTATATATGTTAGTGCAGTGGGTTTTTCAACATTGTCAAGCATATATGTGCAAAGCTTTTGTCCTACCGACACATACAGGAGCATGTCTACCTTTGTCCTCGCTCTATGTGTATGTCAAAACAAGGAGACTTGCTCTTTTGGATTCCACTCAGTTGCAGTGTCAGTATTTATTTAGGGAGTATTTTTTTATTTGCAGTTTTATTATTTAAGTCTCCAGACTTCAGTTTTTAAAAGCTGTCTCTGTTATTCAAGCCCAGGACAAAAATACTATTCTCCCGTGTAGAACAGCTTCACTCTCTGTTGCCCTGATAATTCATTCTGCCAGCTGTTGCCTCTGCCTTGTGCTTTGTAATGGAGAGGTGACAAGAGGCATGGTTTCAGAATCACAGACTATTCTGAGTTATAAGGGACCCACAATGATCACTGAATACAAATCTTAGCCCTGCACATCTAAGGCATCCCCAAGAATCACACCATGTGCCTGAGAGCATTGTCCAAGTGCTTTTTGAGCTCTGTCAGGTTTGGTGCTGTGAGGACTTCTGTGGGGAGCCTGTTCCAGTGCTCAAACCACCCTCTGGGTGAAAAAGATTTTTCCTGATACCTCACTTAAACCTCCCCTGACACAGCTTCAGGCCATTCCTTCTGGTCCTGTCACTGGTCACCAGAGAGAAGAGATCAGTGCCTGCCACTCCTCTTCCCTTCACAAGGAAGTTGCAGACTGCAACTCAGTCTCCTCCAGACTGAGCAGACCAAGTGACCTCAGCCACTCCTCATATGGCCTTCGCCCAAGGTACTTTTCTACCTTTATTGTCCTCCTATGGATGCTCTCTAACAGCTCAATGTCTTTTTTCCATTGTGTCACCCAGAATTGCCCCCAGCACTCGAGGTGAGGCCACCCCACTGCAGAGCAGAATGGGACAATCCCCTCCCTTGCCTGGCTGCTCTCAGGCAGGATATGGGTGGCCCTCCTGGCCTACAGGGCACTAGTGACTCATGTTCAACTTGCCACTGACCAGGATCCCCAGGTGCCATTCCATGGAGCTGCTCTCCAGTCTCTTGTTCCTCAGTCTATACACACGTGCAGGTGTGCCCCATCCCAGATGCAGAACCCAGCACTTCCCCTTGCTAAAATTCATACTGTTGGTAGTTGCCCAGCCCTCTAATTGACAAAGATCAGTCTGCAAGGCCTTCCTGCCTGTGAGGGAGTCAACAGCTCCTCCCAGTTGTGTATCTTCTGTGAACTTGCTTAGTATTCCTTCCAAGGGTTACTAACCATCCAGGTCATTTATTAAAATGTTGAAGAGCACAGGGCTGAGGATGGAGCCCTGTGGAACCCCACCAGTGACAGGTCTCCAGTCAGATGTCACTCCATTCACTGTAACCCTTTGTGCCTAACCCATGAGCCAGTTGCTCACCCATCCCATGATGTGCTTATGCAGGTGTGTGCTGGATGTTTTGTCCAGAAGGACACTATGAAAGCCAGTATGGAAAGCTTTACTGAAACCTAAAAGGCTTATACCCAGTGGATCAGCTAGGTGTCATAAAATGAAATTAAGTTTGTCAAGCAGGACTTCATCCTTATGAACCTGTGCTGGCTGTGACGAATGACTGTGTTGTCTTTCAAGTGTTTTTCAGTACCTCCCAGAATAATAATGTACTTGCAGAGCTGGGCTGCCAGCCATACTAATGGGAAGTACCTTGAAGGCAAATCTATAAGCAAAACAGGAAACCTGGTTGAGACATTTGTGCTTAAGAAAGGGTAGCTGTTTTGAAATGCTGCTTAAAAGTGAAGCCATTTGCTTGTTATTAAAAGTTTCTGTGGGCTTGAAGGTGATTTCTAGAGATGTCCTGTGCAGGGCCACGATTTGGACTCAGTGATTCTTATGCGTTCCCTCTAATTAAGGATATTCTATGATTCTGTGATTCTAGTGATGTGCTTATTTATACTGAAGTAATCTGAAACAAGTTTTTGAAATAGCATTTTGCTGTCTCTAAGTGGTTTGCACAGTCAGCATGTCCAGTCTCTTCAAAACTAAACTTCAGTGCATAGAAAACCCCAGAGCTATTATTGGAGTTAAGAGGCTTAAAGATCTCTGAGGATCTTCTCTCCTCAGTATGCTCCTGGTCTTAAGTGTGTAAAGGTTTGTAGTCTTGTCAGCAAAAACTTATTCAGCTCTGTTGCAGCTCTGTTTAAAGAGCACTACCCAAGAGAAGGGATACATAAAGGTAGACCTCTGCATCCAGCTTCTTCCGGGATTAATTGCCATACATTCTAACACAGCCTTCTCAAACAAATGGTTGTCTTGATAATTTTAAGTATTTTCTGGAGCTAAAAGTTTCCTTGGCTGGTCACGTAAATGAATTCCTCAGTCTTGTGCATGGACACATGGGACATCCTTATCAATTCCTTTCTATCTAGGATGTCATTATTTGCCGAGATAGCATGCTCTTATTTTTTTGTCTGTGTGACTTGATATACTTTGGTCTCCTGACATGTATCAAAGCCTTTGCAAGGGTTTGATAAGTTTTTTGTTTGGTTCTATTTTTAACTGAACTTCTTTCTTCTCCTGTGGTACAAAGGGCACAGTAAGATTCCTCAGAGGGTACAAATATAGATGTTCTTTGTTAGTGAAGGCATCTTTGGTCCTTCTAGGTTTCACTGCCAGCCATGTTTATTGTCTCCTATATCAAGCAGACTAGCAGAGATGCCCAAGAACTTTGCTTTCTTATGTCTTATTCTTGCAGAAAGTATTTCTGTTTTGGTTTCTCACTGATAGAGAATCATTTAGGCACACTACCAGGAATGTTCGAGTGTTCTCTAACATAGTTATTTTTTTATATTTATGAAAACTATTTCCTTTGTGTTGTGCTAGTGTTCATGGAAGTTGACCAAGACCTATTCTCAAGAACCTTTTCACAGATTGTTTTGGCACCAGCCTAGACAATGTAATGCAGGGCAAGTGTATGGAAATGCACTTACATTGTTCATTTCCTGACTCTTAACTCAGATCATCATGTGGCAATTTTGTCTAAGTGTGACAAGGTATACATAGGACAAAATACATGGTTCTAGACACAGCAAAGGGCATTTTAATTTTTTTTCCATGTATTGTAACTCAGTAGTTGTATCTTGCTAATGATCTCTTGATAATGAGTGATATCTGTTATTCTTTTTCTGTAAGATAATACCTGAAGTCTTGTTCATTATGCTTTGATTGTATGTTGCTAGGGCAGAGCTGCAAAGAATTACTTGGGCAAGGTTTATAAAGTTCTGATGGGTGTGGACATTATGGATGTCCAGGATGGAAGTGAATGCTACCCCTGAGCAGTAGCAAGTAATTCAGCTGCTCCATGTTTTTTCATTGATCTACTTTTGAAAATTACTTGGATTAGAGTTGTTTCCTCTGACAAAGGAACTTCAAAGTGGAGCTACATAAACCTTAGTAACTTTCTTAATGTTTTCACATTGGTCCCAAAGCAAGAAAAATAAAGACCTTTTGTTATCTCAATTTTACATAAATTCCTGCTAAACTATGGTTAGATCAATCTAGGTTGAAACTGCAAAGCTTTAGAAAGCAGCATTTTATTGTGAGTTTGTGGCTACTGTTCTCAAACAGTACTTTCAATGTTGTGACTTAAGACTATGTGGTATGTTCATTCTTGAGTTTAGCAAAGGGTGGATATGTAGGGACTGGCAAAATATATGGTTCTGAAGGAGGTTGGGGGCAAGATTCAAAAGGATCTAATCAATTTTAATATGAAATTTATTACGAACCAGAAATTTCTTCCTTAATTTCAGAATTTTTGTAAAGAAAAATAATTCTCTGAGCATGACAGCCGATAGCCTGCCTGACAGCACTGCCTGGCAAGTGTCCTCTTGTTTCTGAAGTGTAGAATCAAATCTCCTTTCCCTCAGTAAACTGAGAGAAACCTTTGTTTATCATCTGCTTGCCTGAGGGGAAGACTGGGGAGGTTAATGTACCAAAGATGTAAATTTATGAAGGGTGTCCATCTTCTGGTCCTCCTAGAAGGAGAGAGAGACTATACTTCTTTGGAAGCAAGTCCCAGTTGTATTGCATAGATTAGATATTTGCCTCTTACTGATGTAGTCATATGTATTTGGAGCCCTTCAAAACAGAGGAGGAAGCATCACAGGAAATGCTAACCTGTAGCAACTGCCTCTTGCTTAGCTCCCTGTGGATGTTCTCTTCAAAATCTGTATAAAATGCTTGTTATAAAAGTGTAATTGGCAAAACGATTTAGTGTTAGAGATGCAACTGATTATTGACTCTCTTTTTTGTTTTCCAAGGTGGAGAAAATACACAGAGGTGATCCAATGGATGGACTTATTTATCCTGCGAAGAAAATACCACCAGTAGCAAAAGGCGATACTGAGCAAGAAAAGGCATCTCAGAATGTTACTTCATCAAAAGCAGACCCTTTGTTAAAACCAAATGTGGAGACCACAGCTGCATCACTTACTAGCGACTTCAAGGCAAAAGTTGTTAGCATCTTGCTGAAGTATTCCAATGGTCTTTGGGCTCATGCACTTCCCAAAGTGTTCCAAGATGCTTACCAAGTAAAATTTCCAGAAGACATTCTAAATAATCTAGAGTTGCTGTCAGATGTATGTATTGTGGACTACGTATCTGAAGTCCCCAGAAAGGCAATCCTCTATGCTAAACCCCAAAGATGCATTGATGAAAATCTGCATGTCACTGAGAAAGTCAAGAGGCATGATGGTGTAAAGGCCACAGCTGAACAGCAGTATGAAGAATCCAAGGACCAATATCTAGAAAACATAACTGTTCCTTCTCTAATCATTCCTTCGGAAGGATCTGTGTCCATCATGGTGTTAGAATTGAAAAACACTAATGAGGTCCTAATTAGGCAAGTTTGTATTTTGAAATCTACCTTTTTTATTTATAAATCCACATGTTCATATTGTGCAGGTCTGCCAGAAAAGAATAGATATAGAGGATATTTCAGGACTTTATTATTTACTTATTTTGCTAATGAAAATTAAGAATCCTTTTGTTTGTGTGTTTAAATGGAAATTTTCTGAAACTTTTTCTGTCCTGAACCAATCACTTACATCATTAGCTTTGGCTTGTCTGAGAATCAAGGCAGATTTGACTTGCCATTGGAAGACGTTATAAAATAATCCAACTACAACACAAAATAGTATTCACATATTACTATTATGCTTATTAAAATACTTTTTACTTCTGTAACTTACACTAACAAGGCATGACTTGAGTGCACTCAGATTCCACTTATGGAAAGATGAGCTTTCATCCAGCAAAAAACTACTAGTGTTTCTTGATTTGGTTCCTAATCTGCCTTGTCTAAGGGGACAGTGTAAGTGAATTGTTACATTACATCTGTTACTTCCAGCCTGCTATGCACATGTGACTTAACTCTACAAAACTTTCCTGTGCACCTTTTAGTTCTGGCATAGTTTATAACTTACTGTACATGTGGAGTAATGGTTCGTAGCTTTCTAGTCTGCTATTTTAAGGATGTTTCCACTGAGTATTTGGGATGACTGTTTTGAGTACCCATCATTAAAATACCGTATGACACTATTGAGCTGAGGGTGGTTATGTAAAAATTTCTCTAAAAAGCAGCAGTTGCCAAATTTTCAACCATGGTACTTTGCCTTGAACTTGATACCANCATGGTACTTTGACAGTACCGAAGTTTCTCAGTTTGTCAGCTCTGTGTGGGTACCTGATGCTAACTAGTGGTTTCTTGGTCCTGTTTACAAAAATTATTACTCAGGGTTATCCATGTACTTCATGGGCAAAGTCATTTATCATGATATGATGAAACTAGCCCTGAAGGGGTTAGGGGTTTTTCCCATGACAAGAAAATGTTCATGTAGATGTATAGGGAGGAAACAGTGCATGGGCTCTTCTTTTCTTACATGTCTTACCAGTCTCTTTCTGCTGACCTACACAAGAACTATGTAGGAGCTGTTGGTTGATGTTGATTTTTGCAGGACAAATAAAATCAAGATTTCTATTTCAATCTCAGGGATGGAGCTTTACTCCCTTTACTCTCTTTACTTTCTTGGTATGTTGCTAAGTTTTTTGTCTAAAACCTTTCACCTGCAGTACAAATGAAGGCAAAGCTGAAAGGTGCTGGTTTTGCTACTGTTTGTGTTTTGAGACATGGATCAATTCTCAAAGAATTCTAATGTAGTCAGAATAAAAGTGAGATGATAGAAACACTCCTAGATATTTGCTAGACATTCACAATAGAGTGTTTGACGGCAGAGATGATACACTAGGTACTGCAGTTGAATTCTCACAAGAAATAATTAATAAAATAGTGAATGAGACAGGAAGTTCTGAAAGATATTCTGCTTTCTGCTGAGTTACTCCAACTGTCTATAAGGTATGTTCAAGAAACCTTTAAGTAACACATATGTGGTTGTCACCCCACTTTATCTTCATTATGCAGTGGATGAATGGTTGCACAGAAACAAAAAGACTGTTTATAGGAAAATCACTGTCCCTTGTAATGTGGTCAGATTTAACATCTTTATAAGAGAGTTATGATATCATGTTATATTACAATATCTGCACTATCTCTGGGCATGTAATCTAAACTGTGTGGTGGAATTGAGTAGTATCACACTCTAAGAACAAGCTGAAACAGTAGCTACTAATACAAATTTGTGGGTAAGTTTTCCTTTTCTCTGCTCCAATCTGACTTATTTCTGAAGTATTCAGAATTTCCCATTTGAATTTTCCAGAAAGTTTATATACTTGATTTGAGAAGACCTGTGTAACACAAATGGCATTAATATGAACCATTAGGTCAGCAGCCAAATATCAAGATAAATTTGGAGTATGAGAGTAAACACCACTTGGTTTAACAGCTAATTTTTAAAGATATTTTAGATGCTTTGGTTTGAATCAACCTTAATGAAAACCAGATTAAGATGGTGTTTGTTAGTGACAGAGTAACTATTTTTTCTAAAAAGAGAAGAGTTTGGACACGAATGTCTTAGAAAATGTATATCATGTATTCATATATGCATGCAAATGTTCTTATGCTTTTGTTCCGCTTTTTTGAAGTTGCATCCCAACTCTTGTGGTTTTTTGTTGTTTTTTTTTTTGTAAAATATTGTAGGTATGTGGGCAAAGATTATTCTTCTGCCCAGGAAAAAATGGAAGATGAAATGAAAGCTTATTACAGTCAGAACAGTACAGTGTCACCAGCTCAGTCTCTGAATGTTGGGCAGCTTGTTGCAGTACATGCTGAAGAAGATGCCTGGTTGCGTGCACGGATAATTTCTCTAGAAGACAATAGAATAAAGGCAAGCAATTACCTCTTCTGGCACTTGGAGAAAGAATTGAAACAATCTTGTTTTTTAGATACACAGTCAATTCTTAAATATGCTGCACTAGTATTCTTTCTTTTCTTGCCCTAAACTGCTTCTGTTTTCAGGTAGGTGGGAAATTACGACCTTGTAGAAGTTATATGATTGACAAAATTAAATGGTCTTTCAGGTTTTTCTCCATAAATAGTTTGAGTTTGGGAGTTTTGGTTTTAAAATAGGCTGGGCCCTATAGTACTTA
>WAAE01016844.1:0-53408 GCA_013400495.1 Nicator chloris
TATGTATGTATGTATGTAAGAAGATTGATGTTCCATTACAATTCTATGACAGATCAAATTTTCATTTGTACAGTCTGATACTATCATGTGCCAAGACAAAACAACACTAGAATGAGTTTTACTTACATATAGCCATAGGCAGAAAAGATGTGCTGAGATACTCTATAATATCCTTGTGCAGAAATGGAGGAAAGGTGGCTAATGTTGAAATCATTGTATAAGGTAAAGTACTCAAAATATCATCACTGAGAAAAGGAAGTAAGCATGTAGTAGTGTAAAAAATTGATTGCCCAAGATCTGTTGAATAAAATGAAAGAAATATAGAATCATTGCAATGAAAATGTAATTATGACTATGTACTTTCTTGTTTACAAAACTGAAAAATAAATTATATTTAAATTCCAGCTTTCCTCTCCAAGTAATATGGGTAGTTAATCACTGTAGACAAGTGAGTTCACCCTCAATTTTTAAGTCCCTCCTAAATAGAGGGCAACAGCTGTTCAACAGTACTCCAAAGAGTCTGAAGGGAATATGAAAACTACAGCCTATAAAATAATCGGTTAAAATCAATGTTGATTTTTATCATACAGTGATTAATGTATGATGGCTTGAATTTAAGCAGAGATGTTACTAAAATCGGAATTTGAAATGCATATTGTATTGAAGGCCAGATTTTGCAAAAAGCATTCTAGTCTTTATCAGTCATAATAAAATAAGAAGTTTACCTTAATTACCCTCAAAAGTTCTGCGAAGTACCTCACATATATTGACTACAGGAAGTGTCACTGTATTTTTCAAACCTCATGTGACTAAACTACAGATCTTGATTTTCAGGGAAATCATTGAGGCCAAAAGTAGCCAGAACTTAAAAGGATAGGAATATTTACCAAAATTTTTTATACGTATTGCAATAAATCATACTGTAACTCTTTGGAAAGGATACTTAATAACTGTGCAACATTTTAAGATCCAAAGGGAAGGCATAGCTTACTGTGTATCTGGGCTCTGTGGAATAATCTTTATACTCTCTCCCAAATGAGAGGTGGTGCCCACAACCCTCTGACAAAGGCTGCAGCACTCAATGAGCCCTGAGTATGAACCCGTACAGAAATCCAAAGCCACCAGAAGGCCTTCCCCCTGCGTTTGTTAATTATGCCCCAGCCTTGAGTACATTACACGGGCCTTCGGTCTCACCTCTACAGCTGGTGTGATTTAAAACTGTCTCTGTAAAGCACAGAGAGAGGTGTAGCTGTAAACATCCTGGGTCACAGCAAAAATTAAAACTGGCACTCCATTTCAGTGGTTCTGGCCAGCCCTCTATGCACGAGTCCAACCAGACCCTCAGTGCTACAGAGCGCTTCTCCCTTGCAACACAAATTCACCAGCTAAATCCAGTCTTTTCCAACCTGACTGGGCCACAGCTCAGGATTGCCTTGCACAGCAGTTGTACTTACCAAACAACACTGATTGTTCTGATAAAAAAATACATATTTCTTTTAATTAATGACTAAGCTGAGGAAGAAATAAATAACAAGTTGTATTGCAAACTTTAATTCTCCGCACACAAAACCATACAAAATAGCAAGCCATCTCCCCTTGCCCCAAGCATGAGTCAACCAAATTATTCCTGGCACATATTTATCTAAAATGTTCTTAAAAACCTGCAAGACAGTTCACTCCTCCTGTCAATTCTTAATCATCTTCATCATATAAAGATCTTTTTTATAAAAAAAATTTCCATTGCTGCTATTTAAGTGTATAATTTCTTATCCTGATCAACTATAACCACAGATAGATTGGGTTGCTTTATTTCTCCTCACAGCAACCTTAACATGTTTTCATATGATAATCACATCTCCCTTCCATTTTTCTCTAAGCTAGATAAACCAATTTTTTTCTGGTTTTCTCTCACTGTTCACAATTTCTAGACCTCAAATCATTCTTGTTTTTTACTGGACTTTCACAAATAGTACATGTTTTTCTTGAAGCTAGATGGACAAATCTGAGAATTTTACTGCAGCTGAGGCTTTGCTAGGGCTGTTAGAATAATAAACATAATGCTTTGGGTGTCTCATACATTAAAAAAAAAGGTTTACAGATGGCTAGAATAATATTTATATGTTAGTGACTTATGGTCTTCTCTGATCTACTGTTAACACCCAGAGGTCTCTGCAGTATAGCTTCCAAGCAAGTATTGCCTCTTTTTCCTTTAATTTCTCTCTTAAGCATAGTATTTTACATTTCTCCTTTGGAGATGCTTCAAAACAGAATGCAACTTGCCACAATTATTTGAGTCACATATCTTTCCCACAAAGCACATGCCAGCAACCATCTTGATAAAAACTGTAAATCCAAATTCTATCAGCTAAATTAAAAAATTAAAATATTTAGTAACACCAGACTGAGCACAGACTCCTGTAAGATTTCCCAATGGTATACCCTTCCAGCTGCCAAGCCACTGGTAAATACTCTAGATTGTTTTCCTTATTCAAGTGGGGACCATGTCCCAGGATTGCCTATTAGGATGTAAAATGCCACAGCAACAAAAATGTGACTAGGGACAGGAAAACCATACCAGGAGAGCCACTGTGTTGCCATAAAAAATTTTAAGTTTGCCCAATGTTATTTGTTCTTTACAGGTCTCCATTGATTTTTAATTATCACCATGTTACCTATTTAGGAAAAGACTTTTTCGATAATTAACTCCACCATTTCTAAGAATTGAAGTTAAGTTAA
Organism: Nicator chloris; assembly: GCA_013400495.1. Classification (NCBI taxonomy): domain Eukaryota; kingdom Metazoa; phylum Chordata; class Aves; order Passeriformes; family Pycnonotidae; genus Nicator; species Nicator chloris. The sequence continues at coordinate 2,737 of WAAE01016844.1, forward strand.
CAAGTCAACAAGATCATACCATTTCCTAGTGCAGCAGTCTTGGAATCAAACATACTGCTGCCAGCTCAAAGGGAATTCAGCACTTAACAGAAACAACTTTCCTCCTGAAGAAATTCAGCAGCATTATCAGATAGACAGCCATCTTCCTATACTGAATTATATCATGATGCCACAGTGGAAATTAATGTTGGCTAATACACAGGGAGAATACCGGGCTACTGAATCCCAGTATGGAAAGGCTAACAGATTTACAAGCCAGACAAATACAGAGCAGAGCTTGAGGAAAACAATACAAACACAACACAGCCACAAAAACCACTTGTAGCTAATTTCAAACATAAGACAATATTGTTTTTCTCTGAGTCAGACAGAGATACTGCTATCTTTTTCACACAGGAGTATTTTTAAGCCATCTCAGAGCAGAAATACCATGTTTTTTCTTCAATCAGATATACACTATATTCTGTGTAGAGATGGACCTTCACCAGAACACTCAATCTGTGTATTTGTATAGGGCAGATACACATCTGCAAGCTCTTTGTGCGTTTTTAAGAGACCCAACCCAAAAAGACAGTCAGCAGTTATCCCAGCAGATTCAAGTTAAAAATCTGGGTATTTTTACACCCATCTGTCTAATTTTTGTACCATACCATTGCATTTTAGTTACATACCACCAGCACGTCACTAAAAATCAGACAACCTCAGAATTCAAACCCAAATCCACATTTAGCAAAAAAAAAATCCTTTATTTAAGAAAGTCAAACAGAACACTTGGATATAAATGCATCCCAGGAGATTTGAAATCCAGATCCAGGTCAGTTTAGGCCCATCTCTTCTACTGGATATATGCATCACTCATGGATTCACAGCACTGGAATCATTCAAGGGCCTGCTTACCATGTTGCCCATGTTGGAGCAAGGGAACTAGATCCAGTAGTGTCACCAGTGTCACGTAAAGTCCTTGATAGTCCAAAGATGGGTAGTCTGATAACTGAGCATCACGACTTTGCTGGCCACGTTCAGATGGAGCATCTCGCAGGACGCTGTAAAGGAGGGAGCGAGTAACAGTAGGGTTGATGGAACTGACCTGTGGTCTTAGAGATGGGGTGAGTGGGAATGGCACAGGAAAAAGACACATGGTCATGGGCACTGTCAAATTGGAGGCATCTTGATTCTCCTTCTTCCCTGTGCGGGACAAAATGCTGTTGGGGGGACAAAGAAAAAAAAGAGACAACAAAGACACAAAGAACAGCACATTACATTGAAATGACACTATAAAACAAATAATAAAAGACCAGATACATCCCACATAAGATGCAATCACTACCGAAACCAGCATGTCTACAAATGTAGCAACCATTTACTTCCATGCCTCGACATAAGAGAATTAAAAATTGACATCTAGGAAAATTTCATTGCATCTCATGTGTTATCTGGTTCATAAGGAGCAAAAATATAAAAATGCATGTTTCAGTGCCCTACCCATGTTTCACAGTTAAGAAAAATTCTAAGACTTCAAAGTGTTTAGCTGTGTCAAAACAGGCTGGTATTTTGCTCTGAGATTCTGAGGCTTTTGAGAGATTTTTTTTTCCCCCCTATAATCTTTTGAGCCAACTGACTGAAAACATGCAAAATATAGGTGTGGCACTTGCAGAAACATGTTTTAGCAAAGAATAAACATGTGTGTTTGTTAAGATAGTCTTAAAAATCACATGTTTATTGCATTAAAATAATGTCTGTATGTATTTTATGATACTGTTTCATGACCACTCACTCAGTATCATTTGAGATAATGAAGTTTAAACAGGCACATGGATTTAGAAATAATATAATATTTCTAAAATGTTAACTAAACTACATTTGGAAAAGTCATAAAATAATATATAGTAGATGGTCTTTAGCATATGTTTGTGAGCTAATGATAATGGTTGTTTATGTGTATTTTTAATTTTGCCCATGTTTAGGGAGGAAACATTCTGCTTTATGAATACAAACACTCCTTGGGTAAATAGTTACCTTCAAAAATCTAAGGGCTAAGCAAGCAAAACCAATTATGTAACTGCAGATCAGACAGTATGTTACCATACACTCCTGCTGTTACTTACGTTATTATTCAACAAAACTCACTATAAACTGAAGGAGAGATAATTTCAAAAAATAAAAAGAATTTAGTGGGAATCAAAATAGAAGCTACACGTCAACCAGCTTGTTATGTAGTTTTAAAAATGTTCCAAAGATGGTTGTAAACATGGTCATCTAATTTATTTAAAAGTAAACCCCACTATTTTAAATAGAAATAAATTCTCACTTAAGCAGTGTTATATTTTAGTTATCAAGCAATTATAGGGTTAGTTCATAATCTCCATATGTGCCTATAAAATATAATACACCTTTTAAATATATTAACCCACACACAATGGTTTTTTTTTTCCTTTTTAAAGCACCTTTTTGCACCTCTCAGTCATTGGGATTTCCAAAAGCAGTTGCTGTTGGTTTAACTCTGTTCCCACAGTCAGTGTTAAAACTTATAAAACACAAGTCTTATAAAACACAAATAGCACTAAGATTTCCACAGACTCATGTAGAGCAGAATTAAACCAAGAGAGAGCACTTCTGGAAACCTCTCTTCTCTTTAACAGTACTGAAATCCCTACCATATAATCACCTCAGCAAATCTTACCACCAAGTCAATTCAGCAATTTACACATTAAGCCAAACTCTTGCTAAGGTGCTTATAACAGAAGCTGTCATTCATTTGCCATAAATATAAAACACTTTTACAAAAACAGTTCCGTGCCAAGTGGCTACTATCACATGGCTACTTGGCCACTATCACATCATCCTTGCAGTCAGAGATGACAGAGACAGTCTGTCTTAGGAAACTACTTTCTTTTTCTTTTTTTTTATTGTGCCTCACATATTTGGCAGATTATTTTGGTTTCTGTTACCCAATGTCCAGTAAAAGAAACACGATCACTGTCACAGTGGTGTTTATGAAAGTGTATCAGAACATCACCTAAGATCTAGTATGACTTTAAAAATCAATTATCAGAGTGCTGATTCCTTTTAATTTGCTTGATGTTCATTTGCCATTTTTTTCAGCTTATGTTTAGAGATATGAAGGTACTACACTATATTCTTTTCTTGTCTACCAAGAGATAATACCAATTACCCTCCCTTTACTTGACAAAACATCACTCCAAGTGCACTTATTTCCAGAAAGGATAACAATTTTTTTTTTTACACTGAGCTATGGGCCCATCTCTGGATTAGATGCCAAAGCACACTAATTGTATCTTGATCAGGGCATCCTTTTGTTTAACAGTAATAACACTAGATCTAAATTCCAGCTGGAACCACACCAAATTTATGAAAAAACAAATTAAAAAAACTCAAAAGTTCATGTCCAGGCTTTTGCCTGACATGTATTTTTAAAAGGCAATAAACAAGTCAAAACTGAAAATCTAGGAAGCCCCTTAAGACCAAGATACAATGACTGCAGTTTGCTTCTGGTTCAGTTCAAACCAAGTACTGAGAATTTGGAGTATCTGCAAATCATAACTCCAAACTGAACTTACTCCATACTGAACTTGCTCTGCAATAAGGGGTAAAGCTACCAAGGCTTGTTTCAAGATGTGTATATCTTTGCTGCAGATCTATCCCAAAATTACTGCCTTCTTGGAAAGGTTTCCTAAAATGCCTACAAGTGAAGTTCTGTCTCACCAAGGCAGCAAAACGTGACCATTAATTAGCCACCAAGGCACTTATAACTATGCCTCACAGTAAGTATTTTACTTAGAAATACATATGGAGAATTTTCTTCAGGCAAATGTGAAGGAATAAGCTTTTCTGTAAGATGTTTATTAAGCCTTAGATCATTCCTCAAATGAGGGAGAAATCACTGAAAATGAGTAGGGCATGAAACAAATTCATGCTGTAATGTAAAGAAATGCTTTTCCCAAAGAGAAAATCAAAGAAGAACTAAATGAATCAATGTGCTATGCATTGTGTATGGTGATTTTATGTGATGTTTGTTATAGAAATAAGGAATTTCTTTTTTTCAGTCATTCCACATCGGTTCCCCCCACCCCTGAGTTTGTAATTTATGGAGGCTGCATACAGAGCAAAGGAGCAAATTAATCTCTTGTGCAATCCATCTTTAGCCAGCAAAATGACACCACATATGAATGTGATTCAAAACAGTGGGCACATCCCACTGAAAAGAACACAGTCAGTGTGTCCATAATATGGAAAGGTAAAAGCATAATAAACAGTAAATTCTACTATAAAACCCAATCATTATGTGAAATTTCTCTGACTATTCCTTCATTATTTCTATGATTATACATGTTTGTCAAGAATTGTTTGTCCCTAACAGCCCAAATTCATTGCATATGCTCCGTGTTAAGCTAGAAAGATTATTCTCCACCATGTACTTCTATCATTGATGTTAACCCTTGTGCAATGGAGTCTCAGTGTAGGAGGCAGAAAGGAGACTCAGCACGCAAAATATTCAAAGAAATTTTTGAACACGCTCTTCAGAAAGGCTCTTAACCAGTCTGTTTAGTTTTAGGGTAAATCTTGCAGAGATCTGCACGCAGTGGGTGGGAGTTTCCTTCTTTCCATCTGCCACACTAAATACAGGGTGTGTTGTTTTGCTTTTTTATCCATCTTTTTTCTTAGTATCAGCAGGTGTACAAACTTACACTGGTTCAACCATAGCACTCAGCCTTTGACTCACAGTTCAAACTCCCCAGTTACAGGGGTTTAGAATGTGAACTTGACCTTGCTGAGTATCAGAACTCAGTCCACTTAAATTTAGATCCAAGTCCTGGCATTAATTTCTCATACCTTTTCAGTTCTGAGGCTGATCAGATCCCAGATCATGAAGGACAAAGCCATTTGTGTAGGTGTGTGTATCAGATATGAGTGTCACTTCTGCCCCATGGAGTTCAGCATTATCAACAAGAGGATTTTGGTTCAGTCCCATTCTGAACATGAAATAAAACAAGTGGAGTAGCTCAATTGTGTAATTGCTGATTTCTGATCTGGTCTCATAGTTGCTAAGTACAAAACTTTTTCAGTAAGCCTAGGAACATCACTGCTCCTGGAGTGTGAAGAACTTATCAACAGGACAGGTCAGCTGTCCTGTTTAGAAAGAAGAAGACCACAGAGTGGTGTAAAGATGCTTTCTTCAAGCAGCCCATTCTAAATCTAAATTCTAAATCTATCCTGACCCAGTGAACTTCTGACCAAAAAGAAACATATCTCATTATAGCACTTGGTAGTTACAGCTGAAAGAGAAAACATTCAGAATCAAGTTCAACTTTCTTGCTTTAACAGCTTAAAGGCTCACAATGTTTAAGCAAAAGCTCTGTCACAAATAATCTTACTTAAATGCAATTTAAGTGTGTGCTGTACAAATAGTCCATCATAATAGCCTGATGTAGGAACAGAGACACATTTCAGAAGTATCTTTAGTGACTCTTTGAACATTTTTCCCACTGCTCAACACAGTGAGACAAAATTTAATTTATTAACCTTCAAACAAAAAGCCCTACTGACTGCTGCTAAGTTTCTTCAACATTCTAAATTAGGAGGGAAACAAACAGTTCTGCTCTTGAAATTTTCAAAAGTAAACAGGAGGTTTCAAGTTTGCTGTGAACAGGGGTTCCACTAAAAATTATTTCTGTCTACGTGTCTCTCTTTATAAACAGTGTCAAGAAAATTTTGATGTGTCCTAGGCTCTTTGAATATTAGAATGAACTGTTTTCATTCTCTCAAATTTAAATTCTTGCTTCTCAACTTGTATACATCATAGGAGTACATGTACAAATATATGGGTAAATTGTATTTTGTTAATGTTTCCTCCTCAAATAAGGCAAATAGCTTTATTTCCAAACTACCTTCTGATGGCAGGGACAATCTTTCCAGGCATAAATCAGGAAGCTATGCATTGAAATGCAATTTGAACTGCATTTTTCTGGATGTGAAAACGAGCGCCAGCCAAAACCAGCAGACAAAAATCCCCTCTTCATGGTCAAAAGCCATTTTAAAAACAATTTGGAAACATGAATCCATTAGGCAGCACTATGGAACACACATTATTCCTAATAAAGTCTCACATTTTTTTCCTTTTTTTTAGGCAGACAAGAGGTAGTATTTCCTATTCATAATGTGTTCTGTATTCATGTGGTATTTAGCACTATATATTATTACTAAACATTACACTAAGAACAGAACAGTGGGTCAGAACAACCCTGATGTGCTGTTGCCATCCAAATCCAGATCTGTATACAAACTTTGTGTCTACTCCTGTTGTTCTAAGGGACTGAACCAGAGCCCAGGACAGCTGAACAATGGCACAGAAAGAACCCAGTTCTGCTTGCTCATCTGCTCATCATTCTGGGATTCTGAGGCACCAGGACTGCCAAGGAGATCATGGTTATACACATCTAAAACTCTCTTAGGTCACAAACTCCTTTCTTCACAAGTTCAGCATATTTGTGCGTTCAGCTAAGTCTTAGGAGGGCCAAGCAAATGCATAATCAACCAAGTTTATTCTAGAATCAGTCACTCAATAAGGGGGCTTATTAACTGGGCAAATTGGGCAACAGCCACTGAAGAGACTCATTCATACCACGTTTTTCTTAAATTATGCTCTGACTCTTTTTTGGCTGACCATTGACCCACTAAATCTGGCAACCAATTCAAAGCCAATCAATACCCCCTACAATTCTTTAGCTCTTTTTTCTTCAAGAGCATTAGTCAAAACTTACCTCAATAACGTCTGAGAAAAGTATTTCAGAGTATTTGCAATGTCAGTTCCAGAGGGCACAGGGTATATGTTGTGGAGAACTCGGTTGTGGTATTCTTGAAGGTAACGGATTTTGGAAGCAACTACATAAAAGACAAAAAGACAAACACAAAAACTTTCATTTAGGTTTTTTGTAGACTTTGACAGAGTCATGTCTGTTTCTTCCATTTCTCTTTTTTTTTTTTAAATTTAAGTATTAAACTCAACAAACAGAAAAATCTCTCTATTCCTTCTGTTCTGACTGAACAAATTGTAAAAGCATGCCAGGGAGAACAAATGGAAGTGAAATTCTGCATCTGTATTAGGCAAACTTAGTGCTAGCAAATTAAAAAATATATTGCCACTCTGCACTTCTTCCATGTCTCCAAGCATCTCAAGATTCATTTATAATGAATGAGTCATTGGATCACAGGAGGTTCATGTGAGACTGATAAGTATTTCTACAGCCAAAGCAGAGATATAAGCTAAGACAGAGAGACCTTATGTGATTTACTGTGAGCCATACATTTACTTTATGCAATGAACTAAGGATATGAAAAGAGAGAATTGTCTGCTGTTTGTCTTAGGAAGTGTGATCAAGCAGATAAGGGGAATTCAAAGAGCAGTAGGAGGTGTACACCTCCACTGAAACCAGTTTTTGTTGTATTACAAATAACAATGGGTTTATTTTCTAATAGGAATCCTTGTTCAGTATTGGGAAAATTTGATTATCCTCCCTAGTTGCATTGTGTTACATTGCCTATACAGCACAAGACAGTCTCCTGTAGAGACACCTACACACACACAACTCCTGCTCCACTCAGATTAATCTCACTGCTGAGACAGTGCACTGGCTGGGGCAGAGGGCTGCTCAGCTGTGCTGCACTGCAAACACAGCCTCAGGAAAGCACAGCTGCCTGGGAACTCTTGATCATGTTAAAAGTGCACCAAGGCTGTAACAGGCAGTTAAAAGGGGAGATGCTTCCGAATTCTTTCGGCCCTTAAGCATATGGATTATAAGTCTTTCACTAGACCAAGATATACCTTGCTCCCCTACAGGGCTCCTTCAGTGTGGAAGATAAATCATGCTTCCTAAACAAGCAATTAGTCAATACTTTGTTTTATTCTCATGGTCAAACAGCATTTTATTAAGGAATGAATACCATTAAGTCCTCCACTGAACAGAAAGGTACTAACCACCTGAGAGACATCACTGTGCCTCTCACTACTGAGATACCTAAACAGTTCGTGAATTTTCTGTTTTCTGTGCCACTGGCAAGTTGAATGAGAAGGGGTGACATTGTATCCATATTGCAGAAAAAGACTGATGGACAGACACCAAAAGCAAAGTGTCTGCAAATACTGTTGGAGGCTCAGCTTGAGATACTGAGAGCCATTTTGCCACTATAGGTAACAGTACACACTGGACTTTCACATCCAGAATACAAAAGATACCCTGAGTGGTCAGCCACATAACAAATGAGGTTTGACAATTTCAAGTTAATTAACCATAAAATGAGGAAAGCTCAAATAATCATCAAATGAAAAATACTGGTTTTTTGAATGCATGACAAGAAATCCAATCTTGCAGCACCAACCAAGGTCATTCATTTCCTGCTGTAAGGACAGCACTCTCCAGTTCCTGCAGCAAGTGAAGCTTCTACAGACAAGTCTCCCTCATGATATTACCTGGCTTCATCACAAAGAGAAAGCCCATCAGGTGACTGAAGGGCTGGGGTCTATGTGAAACCAGCAAGCTAAAATGCAACCAGGGACACTGTCATAATGCATATGCAAAAACAACACACTAAAAATGCATAAGCATCTTTAGCCATATTTTCTCATCTTTAAGTCTTTTCCTTCACAAATTTATTTTAAGGTGACATTGATGAATAACTAAAAACCAATCATTACTTTTTCCCCTCCCCCTCAAACAATTGAACACTGAAGTTGCATCACACGGACTCAGATCGCCTCAGGATAGGTGGGAACAAGATCAGAGCCTTTTGGGCCACCATGTAGATGGAAAGGTGGAAATCCATTTATTCGTATTAAGTGGCATTGTTGTGCAATTGTATCAAGGCAAATATCAAAAGAGAAAACTTATTTATAAAGCCTAAATATACACAGTAGCTTTAGGCTAAAGCTTTCAGCCTTACTTCTCAGTTCTGCTTCCCAAAACTCTGTCCATTTCAGCACAGCCTCCCAGAACACAAAGAAACTCCTGAAGGAAAGCCCAAGACAAAAACTTTGCCAGCTTTCAACTTACAGCAAGTGTGTGTGAATGACCCAATTTTCTGGGTACCCAGAGACACACTTCAAAAAGTGATGTCACCCTGTGGAAGTACTTGGCCATTGTCACAGGGTCATCACCAAAACCAAAGAGGTATCTCTCTATCATCTACACAGACCTCACTAACTCTTCAGCCCCTGTGTAAGCATTGACTGAACTGAGAGTGAAACCATTAGGAGTCCTCAAAGATGGCCTTGGTTGCTCCACTGTCATGGAGGGGAACAGAGCAGGCATCAGGCATTCCTAGGACATTACTTACCACAACTAAACACCAATTACTGCTTTTTAAGGTGAAAAAGAATTCATTTTCTTTGAATACAACAGAACACCTCAGGCATGCTGCAGAGTCAAATGATGAAAGTCACTCTTGATATATCTGGTATGCAATACAAGATGTGTGTGGTCACAAAAAAGAGAAGCTTCTCCAGTCAGCTTCCCAGACTGACACCATTTTACCTGTTGTTCAGAGAACCTGCCCAAGAGCTGTGGGATTCATGTTTAGACCAGCACATCTTCTGTTCCAATCAGTGTGATTCCTCAGTCGCAGTGTTTCACTGATGTTCTTGGCAAACTGAGATTTATTATGACTTGTAACCTGAGTCCTTCCCAAGACATTCTGGTTCTTGCCTGTCTCTCAGTGAAAGCAGAAGCAACAACAGCAACAGCTGGGGTTTGGAAGTTTGACTGGTAGTGATGTATGCACACCAACACATCCTTGTCAGAGTCCATTACTCAAAAATTGCTGGTGAAGGAATCTTGAAGTTATGTAGAGACAAAGACATTTGGTACTGCCATAAGAACTAGTCAGGGAAGCAGCCTTGGTAAAAAAAATACATTCAGCAGGTTAGAACGCACAGGATATGCCCATTAACCAAATACTCTTCCTGGAGTATCATGAAAAGGAACATTAGAAGGCAGAAAGATCTGAAATCTGAACCCTAAGTAAATCTTAAAATAGAGAATAGGGATAGGGCAGGCCTAGATGCAGTGTCTTGAAAAGTACAAAGGGATGAAAAGAAAAAACAGCTAAGGAAAAAACATGAAAGAGAAGCTCAAACAGAGCAGACCAAAAGCATTAGGAATGGAGGAACAGAGAAGGCAGAATAGAAAAGGAAGAAAACGCCATAGCCAGTGCTGGGACAAATTCTTCTGCATGGCAGTGTGAAGGAAGCGTAATTAATGCATAAGTATCACACGAAAGAAGAAACAACTACAGAACTCAGGTGGAATGTAGGAAAGGTAGCAACAACAGAACAGTACAAATCCAAACATTGCACAATTCAAGGCTTCTGCACAGTCAGAACACTGTGTCTCTATTTATGAGGCTAGAACTGCACCTTTACAGCAATGAATTAACATCTACATAACATTTTTAAAGCAAAATCATCCATCACTGTAAACAAGCAGTAGACCCTAAAGGAAAAAAATACAGGTATTCTTTTTGTTAGGTCAGTCCAGCATAGGCATATATAAAAACAAGGATCCTTCTCAGTGACCTGGAGGAAGAAGAGAGCAAGTCTCAGCATGTGAAGTGTCAAATCACATCACGTCATCATGACAAATATCAGTCCAACCTCCTGGTCACAGACTGCCTGTTCATAACCATGACACTGTATCAGGCAAGAAAGTAGCTTTGATGCGGGTGACCAGCTCGACTACCCCAGTATTTTCTTTTCAGCATCCCATTAGGGCTCTTGCAAAAACACCAGGTGTCATGAGCAACAACAGTGGGTCACACTTCCACGGCCCAAATGCAGATACCCCAGATCCAGATATCCCAACCACCATGTCATCTAATCATGCTCTGATCAGATCTAGCCAACATGGTGGTTAAAACACCCGTGACCAAGCAGAGGCACGCTGGCCGCGGGCAGGGGGATGCCAGCACCGGGGAATCCTGCTGGGACCGGGAACTGTGGCAGGCGGCCTGTAGGCAATACACAAATCCCCTGCCTACATTCAGCCAAAAGGTGAGCGGTCCGGGCAAGAACGACAGCACGACTCTTCTCGCTCCATCTCATTGCAAGACCACCTGCAAGGTGGCAACGCGTGCGTCACCTCTGCTGTCGCAGGTGGCTGCATCCCTTGGGACAGGGCGCAGCGCCGGCAGACGGGGCAGGCTGGACCGCNCCGCTCCCCTCCCGTCGGACAGACCCCGGCCCGGCGCCCGCGCGGCCCCACTCACACTGCTCCGCCTTGGTGGACATGCTGCCGCCCCGCTCTGCCCCTCGGCGCCGCGGAGCGCCGGCCCCCGGCCGCGATGGAGCTGCCGGTGCCGCTGCCGGTGCCGCAGGGCTGCGGGCCGGGGAGCGGCGGGCGGGCGGGACCGGGCGGGAGCGCGCTTAAAGGGGCAGCGCGCCTGGCGGCCGCGGCAAACAGCATCCTCAGGAGGGACGGGGTGGGAGATGGGGCGGGGAACCTGGGACTTGGGATGCGATGGGATGTGACCGGGAGNAATGCAGATACCCCAGATCCAGATATCCCAACCACCATGTCATCTAATCATGCTCTGATCAGATCTAGCCAACATGGTGGTTAAAACACCCGTGACCAAGCAGAGGCACGCTGGCCGCGGGCAGGGGGATGCCAGCACCGGGGAATCCTGCTGGGACCGGGAACTGTGGCAGGCGGCCTGTAGGCAATACACAAATCCCCTGCCTACATTCAGCCAAAAGGTGAGCGGTCCGGGCAAGAACGACAGCACGACTCTTCTCGCTCCATCTCATTGCAAGACCACCTGCAAGGTGGCAACGCGTGCGTCACCTCTGCTGTCGCAGGTGGCTGCATCCCTTGGGACAGGGCGCAGCGCCGGCAGACGGGGCAGGCTGGACCGCTCCCGCCGTGGGGCGAGCGGCGAAGCCGGCGGTCTCGATATTAACTCTCACCCCCGATCCCTCAATTCCCCCGTCGGCACCCCGGCGCCGCCTTTGCACAAACACACCGCCGCCCCAAGCGGGCCGCCCGGACAGCGAGGGGCTCTAGGGGCTGCGGCCACCAGCACCGGCGGCGGCTCCGACAGAAAGAGCCAGAACGGCGGCAGCCCCCTCCCCCTGCACCGCCTGCTCGCGGCCGCCGCAGACCGCGGCGGGAGCCCGGGCAGCGCTGGCCCGCGGGGGCGCCGGNAGGGCTGCGGGCCGGGGAGCGGCGGGCGGGCGGGACCGGGCGGGAGCGCGCTTAAAGGGGCAGCGCGCCTGGCGGCCGCGGCAAACAGCATCCTCAGGAGGGACGGGGTGGGAGATGGGGCGGGGAACCTGGGACTTGGGATGCGATGGGATGTGACCGGGAGGGGGAGGCCGGCTGGCGCCGGGGCGGTCCTGGGGCACCCGTCCCAGGGGGCCTGTGGCCCCGCCGAGCTTGTCACAGCTCGAGTTGGGAGCTGCCGAGCCGGAGGTCTTGATAAGCATCGGCAGTGCCCCCCGAGCCGCCAGGGTGGCCGGGGCTGCGGAGGGGCTGGCGGTGCCCTCGCCTGGCCCCGCGGGAGCTGCGCTAAGCGAGGACAGCGGTGGTGGCACTTCCAGGAGTTGTCCTGTGGGCTCCGTGTGATCCTTGACATGGAACAGGACCGTTGTTCCCTTGCGTACTCCTCCCCTGGACCCTTGGGCTCCAGCTGTGCACCCCAGGCGGGCGGGCAGTCAGGTGCTCTGGCCCGGCTTTCCCCAGCCGTTTCCAGAGAGCACCAAGCACCTGCGGACCGCCGTGCTTTTCCCGAGGAGACAAGGGCTGCGCTCAGCCCTGACTGTGTCCCTCTCTATCACCAGATCGCAGCCATGGTGACTGCACCAGGACGAAGGTGGGATGAAAAGACTTTTGTCCAAGTGGGAGTACAGTAGTAACAATAAAACTCATTTGCTCCAAGAGAAATTATTTCACAGCTGTGCATCCTGTCAGCTTCACCAGTGTCCTGACTTGACCTTACCAGGTCTCCAAAATGAACGGTTAGCTATGAGTTTCTTTTCTGAAACTTTCCGTACCAGTTTTTCAGACCCTCAGACCTCTGAAAAAGCTATGTGGAAGCAGCAGTATTTCATCAGCCAGGGCATGGGAGTCTTGATGTTTACACACAAAAAAATCCATTGCAACATACTCTCCTCAAAACGCTGTGTTGTGTAAGATAAGTAGGCCTATGGCAGCCAAAGAGAACTCTGCTGTGGAGATGGAGAAAAATAGGTATGTTTTGTTATTCATCATGCAATGCAGTGCCTCCAAATTACTGCTGCCCTGATTTGGGGAAAATGCACATTCAGTGCCATGAACCACGATGAAGAGGCAGATGTTGTTCATTGGCATTTAACTGGTTAGCTTTTTTTCTGAAAGCAATTTTCTAAAAATACTGCACAAGCAATGTTTCTTCAACACCACTTAATTAGGTACAAAACAGAGCTCTTACTGGAGGCCATAGTTCTTTCCACACTCCCTGTTGCTTGTGAGCCCCAAAGACAGAGCAAAGCCCACTTATACCACTGTTTTCTCTTTTACATTCCAATAACTGAGAGTAAATATTAAAGTTTTTCCTTTTAGTAGAAGCTTTATTTAGTGAAGTGCCCAGAGAGATCATGTGATGCTACAAACCTGCTTCCCCCAACGCTATGTCTCACAACACGGAGCATAAGTGATGAAAACACAGCCAAATGGCTTTCAGGCTTCATTGAAATAAGATATTGAAGACAGGTTTCATGATATTGAAGACAGGTTTCATCTCTGAATTTCTTTCTGTTGATGCAACAAATCAATCTGAACTGCTTTATTGCTCATTACAGAACAATAGGGAACTCGCAGTGAGGGGAACTGAGCTTCCATAAGTATCTTTAAAATATACCAAGTGTTCACCTACCAGAGTGGTGAGCTTATTAAAAACACTCAGGTTGATAGAGCAGGAGTACATTGAGAAAGTATTAATTCCATTTCTCATGTAAAATTTCTTCTTTGGTTTAAGTGCCTGAAAATTGCAGCTATGCCTGCATTTACTGAACAAGGTCCTACATAGTACAGCATGTAGTTCAGGTACATGGTAAACATTTCAGTGCTTATAGTCCTTCTGCATTGTCTAAACAATGTCTAAGCCCTAAATAAATCCTATACAAGTAGCCTGTTGTTCAGTCAAACAATTTAATAGTTGCCTAGTTTGTTAATTCAAGTATAGAGACTCACACTTTAAATCGTGAACACATGTCATTAAGAAGCAAATATAGAAACATGGTACTCTGGGAAATCATTTCTTAAGCATCTGGGCTGGACCAAAGTCATAATTTCTCAGCAAGATCCTCATGAATATGCCTAACAAAATGGGTACAGTGCTCCACTGGAAACGGTTTTAAGCAGTAAGGTTTATGTCCATATGGTTGTTGCCTCTGCACACATTCAGTTAAGAGAACACATAAAAGCTGCAGGCATCTTAAAGCCCACAAGTCATTAATGAAAGAACATATTTTTAACATTAAATTAATGGGGAGTGGAAAATTTACATACCAACTGATGAAAACTGAAAGAATAAATGCTACTTTCTGAGTTCATGAGCAGAAATTTCACAGAATCACGGAATCTTCAAGGTTGGAAAGACTTTCTGGAGCTTGTCTACTCTAACTTCCCTGCTCAAAGCAAGGTCAGCTAGAGCAAATTGCTCAGAGCCATGTCCAGCCAGGTTTCAAATATCTGCAAGCATGAAGACCCCACAACTTCTCTAAGCAACTTGTTCAAAGGTTTGACCATCCTCACAGTAGAAAGTTTTTTCTTGTTTAAGTGGAAATTCTTGTATTTCAGTTTGTGCCAATTTCCTGTGGTCCAATCACTGAGGTCCACTGAGAAAAGTCGGGTTCCATCTTCTTAGTCCCTTCCTAAGGTATTTGTACACACTGACAAGACCCACTCCCCACACCAAACCTTTTGTCTTTGGTACCAAACAGTCCCAGTTCTCTCAGCACCCTTTTATATGACAGGTGTTCCAGTCTCTTCATCACTTCCCTTGACTTACTCCAGTACATTCATGTCTTTCTTGTACTGGTGAGTCCAGAAGCAGACACAGAACTCCAGTCAAGTCTAACCAGTGCCAAGTAGAGGAGTATAAACACCTCCCTTGATCAGCTGGCCATGCTTTTCCTACTGCAGCCCAGGATCCTGCTGGCCTTCTTGCCACAAAAGCTCATTGCTGGCTCACAGTCAGCTTGGTGTCTACCAGGACCCCTGTATCATTCTCTGCAGAGCTGCTTTTCAGCTGCTCAGCCCCAGCCTTAGTTATTCCCCCTGATGTGCATGACTTGCATTTTTATCTGTTGAACTTCATGAGACTCATGTTGGCCCACATCTCCAAGCTCTCAAGACACATTTGAACGACAGCACAACCACCAACTGCTGATGTATCAACTGCCTCTCCCAGTTTTGCATCATCTGCAGAGGGTGTCCCGTCATCTGGGTCACTGGCAGAGACAGGAAACTGCACTGGCCCAGGGCTGATCCCTGCAGTGCAGGGTGACTGGTGACTGGTTTCCAGCTGGACTTTTTACCCCTGATCACAACCCTTTGAGCCTGGCAGTTTGTTTAGCCACTTTTCAGTTCACACCATTGTCCGCTTGCCTAGTCCACATTTCATCAGTTTGTCTTTGCTGATGTAATGGGAAGCATTGATGAAAGTCTTGCTAAAGATAAACTTTCGCTGCTTCCTCCTCCTACACCGAGTTAGTAATTTTGTTGCAGAAGGCTATCAAATTTGGTTTTTCCTTTGAAAATGCACGCTGACTACTCCAAATAACCTTCCTGTCCTTAATGTGTTTGGAAGTGATTTAGAGGATTATTTGCTCCATCATCTTCCCATGGATCAAGGTGAAGATAAATGACTTATAATTTCCCAGATACTTCTGCTTGTGCTTCTTGAAAATAGGAGTGACATTTGCTTTCTTCTATTTCTCAGGACCCTTCCAGTTGCTTTGGCCTTTTTTAAAGATAATAAAATCAGTCTTACAGTGTTATTGGCTGACTCCCTCAGCACTTGTGAGAGTATCCTATCATGACCCATGAACTTGTGTATGTCTGGTTGTTCTGAAATGTGGCTTTTGCAGTATAAGGTAGATAAGGTGTGGAAGGGATGTGGAGCATATTTTTTCTGTGAATTGTGCTGGCTTTTAACTGAATTTTGCCTGCCTAAGAGTGTGTATGTAGTTACAACATAATTCAGGAATAAATTAATGAAATATTCTGTAAGGAGAAAAGAGGTAATCAAGAGCTGAAGTCACTATTTATGTAACTATTGTCACTTTGAATTAAATTTTCAAGTATTCAGCTCCGAAAAGACACAAATCTAGTGTTGTTCCTTTTTTTTTCAATCTCCAAGCATTAACAAATCTACTTTTAGAAAGGTAATCCTTTCTGAAAAATACAAATCCTAAGCCCTTTTACCTTGAATCATGTACAGAAAATCTTTTCAACTGTTCATAAATTGAAGTGAATTTCTACATGTATAAAAATAAAACAATGTATCAGTTTACAGGGATATATATACCTGCACATCTGTATCCAGACCTTCACTGTTATCAACTCTTGAAATATTCTACAAGGGTCTCCATTTGAATTTTAAATAAAAACTAGTTCTTGAGTTTTAAATAAAAACTAGTTCTTTAATCTTAAATAAAAACATATTCAACGACTCCAATGCAATATAAATTATGTTTAAAACAAATGAGGATTTCAATGCCTGAATGAGAGGCGAGGACCTAAGTGCTTTGTAAGTTTTCTCAAAACACAAAACCAGCTAACTTCCAATTTCATTTATTTTAAGCCGATGGCTCAATTTTTTTAAACCTCCTCAACAGTTTTGGCAGAATAATATCAATAACTGCACTGTGATGGGGATATTAAAAACTGGAGTAGAGGTGGGGACAAGTTTGAAATGTCTCATATTTTTCCTTTAATCACTACAAGTCTATCTGAATTGAAGGCTGTGGCATGGAGGGAGGCAAGGGTAATTGCAGTAAGAAAAGCCAAACCCAGAGTGAACTGGAGCAGGAGGAGGCAAGTTTCTCTGGCTCTCAGGATTTTTCAATCCACATGGTGGTTTCTGAATAATAAAAGGCTAAACTAATGCCAAAGAAAGGGTCTTGGTATGGAACTGGAGCCCCTGAACAGCTCCTGCATAGGGACCAACCTCCTCCCTGTCAGATTCAAACAGCAGATGGAGTCCCTCAGGCTCAGATGAGTGTGTTTCACAGCAATAGTTTTACCATATTAAATTAAATTTGTCTCTAAATCTTTGCTCTGTGTAAGAATTAATCCTCATGAATGATTGTAAAATAAATAATCACTTGAGGAAAAATTCTGTCAGGGATTAAACTGAACAGTTAGGCTTAACTCAGATAGGCTACAGCATGTATCCTGGTTGCCACAGGATGATTTCTGGAGCAGTTCCTCAGGGCTCTGACACCTGGGTCAACCAGCATGAGCTAAGAGACAGTGAACAGGGAAAGCACTTCTTCTTGCTCACAGAAAATCATGTCTGCACCAAGTAACACAATATTACTGACAGCTTGTATAGTCTTGTGCAGGGAAATAATTTCTTCTGAGGTGAAGATACCCAATTTTAGCCTCTGTGCTGAGACTTAAAAATGCAAAGAAAACTTCCTTTAGTGGTACTATCACACAGCACTACGTACAGAAAAAAACCCTTCCTCCTGTGGGAGGGTAGGAAAGTAACTATTCTGAGAAGGAAGGTATAGATTATAGTGGGCTAGACATTTGGATAGGGCAGAGAATTAGAATAGAACAGAGAACAAGTTAGCAGTAATGGCAGAAGTGATCATGATGTGACCAGAAGCTTGGCTGAAGCCACCGACCCATATCAGTTATGCCATCTGGCATGTGACAAATTCATTTCAGTCATCACTGGCTTGAGCTGCTCTAAAGTGAGAGATGGAGCAGTAAAGGGCTCTGTGTCTCATTGCTAGTACTGTGTTTTCAACAGATAGCCAGATTGTGATGTTGATATTTGTTCTTTCTTTCTCCAATTTAGAATAATTAAGACTTTGGGAAGACAAAACATTGTTAAGAAATACCGTGGTTATTTGATTGTACTTACAAAACTGTAATTTTCCTCTTATTCTGATACTTATGTCAACTAAGTCTGTGGATGCTTCTTTTATTATTATACTTGTCAGCATCTGTCACTGTAAAAATCTCTGATAAATGCCCTCAATTTTTCTTCTAGAGTAATGTCATTAGCCTCTAAGTGAACAAAATACCTAATTTGTTGCCATAGCATTGGAGTTTGAGAAATACATGGTGGCCTGCATAAAGAATTAGCACAAATTTGATAAGCATGCACTAAGACTGCTATAAAATCAGAGATTGGATATACTGCTCTAAGAGGCACAGTCTTTGTGACAGCTAGCATGCCAAGTTTGTGGAAATCAGCACAACCCTGGTTGAATTATATCTCCCCCGCAAAAATCTTGGGTTTTTTCTTACCTTTAATATCAGACTTGTGCAGAATTGACTTTACCACCTACCTACATGGCTAAAATAAAAGCACATTGTAGTGGTAGTAATGCTTTAGGAATCAGAATGACAAGTGTCAAAATACTGCCTTCTTAAACCTATCACAGCATCATGGCCCAAAGGCAAAGAAATGAACAGAGAAATCAAGAAAACCAGATCTTTACTTTGCTTTAGTATTTCTATACTCAAGTAAAAACATTTGTAAAATGTCTCTGCTGGGCAAAAATAGTTACAGAGAGCAAAAGAAAGTGTAAGACCTTCCACAAGTGAGGAGAAAGCACACGACACTCAACGCTGCTGAGGTCCTTGGTGTTTTACCACACCTGCACCACGTTTGTGACCCATGCCAGGGTCAAGACCCTGGCTCAGTAACAACTAAAGCTGACTGACCTTGCTCCTGCATTTGGAGGCTGCTTCCCTAGGAGCCAGTGAGCTGTCTAGTCTCTCCTCCAAATTGGTTTGCTCCACAGAGGAGTCTAGGAGTAACCTAAGACAAAACAAAGGGTGGACTAGCAGAGACAGGAACCTTGGTGGAAACAGAAGGTGAACTGACGGAACTGGGACACTCCTGAAGCAGCCTGTAGGAAAGCTGCTGCACTTGACATGGGAATGTATTTTTCTCATCTGCAGATCCTTACAAATTATCCTATCTATTGCAAATTCAGGCCTACTGACAACTGCATAATATTCCCCTGTGGGCTTGATATTTCTGGGTCTGAGAGATTTTAGCCTGTTAGCAGTTGCTAACTTTCTCCCAAGAAAAAATTTATCAAGAAAGCATCTTCTTAAAACAATCTTGGCAAACAACTTTCCTTTCTCAAAACAATCTTTTTCCACTTAGTGCTTTGCTTTTCTAGTTCTCAAAACATTTTAGCTGTTTCTATAGTTTAGCCAATGAGATTAGAGAGGGCTCATTCCTATTCACCAATCATGTTAAGTTTGTATCAGAACACCTTATAAAAAAAGTAGTAAAAATTAGACAATGAGGTCTTTCTCTAAGCTCTTTGCCTTCTGAAATATTTAGAGTCTCTCACCCTTTTTTCGTGTCCTACAACAACATTCCCCAACTACTTTTTGCAGACCCAGAGTGTTTATGGACCATAAGATGAACATTACTGAGCCTCTTAATTTAAGTGTAAGTAATAAAGGTGCCTGCATTCTCTAATTTTTATCTTGGTTTTCTGTGCACCACATTCTCCAGAGCTTCCAGTCTCAGGGTTAAAGACCCATTTGCAATCAGTAAAGAGGGCTACATGAAGACTGAAGCATTTTTAAATGCCTGTAAAATGTAATCATTAGTACTTTTAGGAAGAAATGCTTGAAGTGGACTGAAAATCTGAAAAAAGGTATTTGCGAAAAACACTTAAATTTTAAGTAGCTCTTCAGGTAAGTAGTTTCTAAAAATTATCACTACTTCAATATAAATATCCCTATGTATCTGTTACCTCATTTCATCCAACACAATTCTCAGTGCTTTACTCACATCCCCAAGTAGGTATTATAACCAGGCAATCTTATTACTCATTGCCATAATTTAAGAGGACAAGTACAACAACTGAAACGTAATATCTTACTGATTTATTTAAGCATTACTAGGTGAGAGAAGGATGATGAAATCAGATACAGAACAAGCGGATAGACTGAAATGTTCAAACTTGATTTTTTACAAAAGATTCTGCAAAATAGCCTTATGATTCCAAAGGATCAGTACTCACAGTGTACAGAAGCAAAGCTTCAGATTGCTTGTCCAAGTGCCTTTCAGCTACTGGCATTGCTTTTACTCTGGATATCAGGAACACAGGCACATATCCAACACTCATTCAAATCTGTGGAAAACTTTCCACACACACAACTGGGCTTTCACATCAGACTGTTCAACTAAGTGACAAAGCTATCATTTCTTGGAAAAAAAATAAACCAGCATGACTTGCTTTAAACACTCAGGAGGAATGTTTCCATTCTCACTCTGAAAACTTCAGTCACGGTTACAAGGCTGAAGGGAACTCGGACAATTTATTTGAAAATCATCCTTTAGAAGTACAGCAAGAATATACATTTTCACATATTCACAGCCCCACTTTCAGAATCTGTTCCGATATTAGGTATTACAAATGAATTAATGGAATTTTAAATTATATTCTGCTAATACTTAAGCATGACAACTAATCCTTAAGCATCACAAAAGGTTCATGTTCTGTATTTTCTTGCAAGACAGACATGAAATCATTAGAAGACATTCTTTTATTACACATGTAACATGGCATAACAAGTGTTATTTAGTGTACTTTACTCAAATTTAGTCTAGACTTCAAAGTATTTATCATAGTAATTGCAAATAGCAATCACGGGAAAATCTCTCAAAGGTCAAAAATCTTAATCTAAAAACTGAAAATAAATTTAAATACCTGACAATCATCACCTGCAGAAAAATATTTATCCTGGTGGAAGAGGAACACACCAAAAGAACACATGTAAAAATTAAAGAGAAACTGAAGAAAACCATCCTAAATTCTCAGAGGTTTAGTCTGAGACTACTATTTTTTTTTTCTGTATTTTTTCTCATTTATTTAAACTTTTGATGATACCTGTATGAGCTGATGAAGAGAGGATGCAGAAACAATGACAAAACCATGGATGAAAGGCAAACAGTAAACTCATTTTTTTACCTTACCAACCAGGGATCACCAAAGCAGCAGACAGGAGAGGCACACAAGTGGGAAGACAGGCACTGCAAAGCTTGGTCCATGGTGGAGGATTTTTTTCCTGTATTTCAGGGATTCACACAAGTATAATTTACCATTGTGCTTTAATCTTACCCACAGGAGGGCAAGGATTTTCAAGCATGTTTGATAGGCTGCCTCTAAATCTACCACAGGCCCATGTTTCCTAGACACAGATGTTCTACTTGTCTAAAACACAAGTTCAAACAACAATTAGTATGATTTATGTGTTGTTCAACAGCCAAACTGCAAGTCACTTGAGTGTGTTTACAGTCCTCCTCATCAATCTTCCCTTTCTCACAGTACCTGATGACAGACCCAGACTGGCCCAAGGCAGCAGGTGATGGCAGAGTAGACCTGCCACTGTTCTGTATCATCACACCATTGTGTATCTGGGCCCAGTTCTACAACATCTGCAAAAGCTTTCTGGGACCTGGCCCAAGGGATGGGTGACAGTGTGGGAACGGGGACTTTCAAGAGAGTCCAAGTTTGGAGTATTATAGTTTATTGTAGCCTTTAGATCTTGATTTTGAAGGGATGTTTTCTATTTCTTTTTATAGCTTGAAAGGTGGCACAGGCACCATCCGGCTGGTCCAAGAACTGCCAGTGAAAATGCTGAGAATCCAACGATTGTCTCCTAAATTAAAGAAATACGGTTAAATAAAGCTAAACAAATTGAAATGCTCCCAGACTAAGATGTCTATTGACAGGCAAATTATGTGGTATTATTGAACTTCTGCAGCTATAATTCCAGAGATTTGACAGATTCTAAAGGAAAAATAATCCACAGAGGATTATTTTACATGTTTGAACTAAAAGCACTAGCAATCTATGGCAGTCAGAAAGAAAAGTATCTTAGTCCACTCCATGCACCAACATGCTTATACAAGACACATTCAAAACAATAAAAGGCACATTAAAAGATATTAGGCAAATGTCTTATCTTCCTACAGATTCAGTACATTTTGGGCCTACTTCTTGAGCTTTTTATAAATAAAATCTTTATAGAAACACTATTATTTGCTTAATAGTTACAGTAGCACAGCTTACCACTATTCAGATAAAAGAGCTTTGGGGATTTACTAACACTGGGAGTTGATAAAATAGGGCAAAGAGTTACTGCTTAATTATTTAGTTAAAGAAATTCAGTTGGTCTTCTATAATCACATGCTGGAATACTTGTGCTGGGGACTATAATCAAAGGTTATGAAAAGCACCTCACAGAAATGGATTTTGTGTCTCTGTAGGATGCTATGATAGCATTCCCTGCCTCTCAGACACAAATTTCCCTTCTAGGAAGTGGGAGGAGACAAACTTAGGAGCAGAGGGAGTTCCTGGGGAGAGCTGGCTTCTAGTTGGGATGAAGAAAACAAATATTTTCTATATGAAAAAGAACAGCAAGAGAAAGCTCTTCTAAGAAGATGGGCTTGTACGAGGAGGAAAAAAAAAAAAGGCTCAAAGACAGAACTCACCAGCAGTCCCACTTTGTCCTCAGGTGGGGAGCTGTGGATCCAGCGGGTGCTCCACCTGGCAGACCTGAAGCAGAAGAGTCGGGATCCACAATGCATTACAGGGCCCATTATTTTAGCCCGGAGAGGACAGAGCACAGCCGGGATAGCCTGACTGACGAGTGACTACTGCTGCCGGGAATTTCTCAGTCCTTTGTTATTTTCTATTGCTCAAAGTCTACAGAACGCTGAATTCTCTTCAATGAAGGCTGCTTGACAGTGAATTCCCTTTGTTTTCAAGCTGGGTGCAAGAAGCACCAAGAGCTGTCCCTGGTCATCGGCAGCAGCAGTGTGTGTTTGTGCCTGTTGGCTGGGAGAGGGGCACCTGGGGACGGTGCAGCCACCTCCCACGGCCACACGGGGTTATGCTGCTGAGCCCAGGGCTGGGAGGAGTCTGTCTCTGCTGCTGATGCTGTGAGCAAAATGGAGAAAGCTGGCCGTCCTCCCATCTACAAGAACCTTAAAAGTCTTTTTTCCCCTATGCATATGTCTCTCCACACAAATTGCTTGCACCCCAATTACACACTCTCTGGAATTCCTGTTTGCAGTTCACTTACTACTTTCGTTCAAGAAACTGATGCATAAATGACCAAATTGAATAAAATACTTCCCTGCTCCTATTGCAGAGAATATCTTTCCTGCACACCCTACCCAAACCATCAGTAAACGATGTGAACAGTGGAGTTGTGAGGCCTCCCTGCTGAGAAAGCAGCCTCCATAGCAGGGAAATGTGAAGTCACCTACCTGGGTTCAGGATCAAAGCAAAATGTGCAATAGGGTAACAGACAAAGGCAGAAAAATATCAGCATTTCTGGTAGGAGGTTATTTAAGCACACGAGTAGCTGTGCAGACACAGATATGGACACATCTACTCCTCTGCATGCAGAACTGGAGAGCTACAGTGCCATGGCACTAAGCCCAAACTTAGGAGCTGTTAGCCCAGGAGCCAGCACCATCCTAATTAAGCAACTCATCTTGCAAACTGGGGCTGGTTTATAGCTAGTCAGCTTTCATCCACAGCAATCAGACATCTGACAGTCTGTGCATATCTATTTAAAATGTGTTACTTGTGCACCCTGACGTGGAGAGGCAGGGAAGGAAATAATCCTCCCCTCAGCTATGGACTGAGACATTTCCAGTATGGACATTTTTGATAGATGAATTCTATGCCTGTTATATGTAGACGTGAAGATTTTTACTCAACTGCAGTAAACGGGTGATTTATTAGATTCCCTACTCATTTCTAAACACATTTTATTCATTTTTGCTGTGCTTTCTGCTGCTTTTAATTATCAATCCTGAATCAGATAACTACAGCATCCTTCTCTAGGCTTCTCGTCACAGTACACCCTTGAAGCTCATTTCCAAGACAGCCAGCAACACACTGATGGTGGGGAGAGCCTGAGCACGAGGCTTTTTGACAACGTCCAGCATGTTAGCAAGGCGTGAAGAGCACAGAGTTAGAAGTCTACACAAACAAACAGTGGTGGATCAGTGATTAAACAGAGATATCTGGCATGTTATTTGCCAGAGCTGTGGTCTTCTTATCTCAGTAAATTTAATTGCTTGATTTTATGGAGGATGAGACAAGTGGTTTTTTTTCTGTAACAAGGTTATTTGCCTGTAACAAATACAGAATTTATCCAGAAATAAATATGCCTGAAAGATGTGTCTAAAGTAACCAGAAAGCAAAAGACTGATTTATATTCATCAGCTGAGGCAATAGTAGCTAAGCACATGCTGGATAACCCTAAGCAACCAAACTTCCTGAGACAGACCCTCTAACAGCAAGAGATTGTCCTAAATATATGATACATGATATTTTAAAATAATAGGGTTTGAGTTCTGCTACTTGTTTTCAGGTAATTGCTTTTGTGTTTCATGCTCTCTCCATTGAATTCCTTTTTCTCTACAGTTGTGAGGATTGAAAACTTCATAAATTTATACTGAGTTTCTTCTTTCTATCTCCTGCTCAGACTACTCTAGCAATAATTCCTGTATTAAATCAACCACTGTCCTACAATAGGAACAGTGCCTGTCATTAATCTTGCCATGCTCAGCTCTTATTTTTCAGCTTTCTGAGCACTCACTAGAAAATAAGATACAATGTTATTTTTCTATCAAATCTTCTGTGGGGATGAAAGAGTTAAAAATGGAAGATTGGCAAGGAGTGAGGCAAATAAGTTGTTTCTCAAATTGTTTTTGCTAAGACTAACCTTGCATCTGGGCGATATTTCTCTCAGTGTGAGAAAATTCATGTATTTATGTTCACTTTGGGTTGTTTTGTGTCTGCTGTGGAAGAGCTTTCTCACCCAGATAACAACGTGTTGTTAACAAACACAACAGCATTCCTCAGACAGGCTGGCGGCCTTCTCATAAGGGGGAAGGGAGATAAGAAGTTCAGAGATTGTAAAACACAGCCTGGGGAAGATTTGTGCATGCCCAAGACCCTTTTCTTCTGTAACACAGGACCCAGGCCTAGCCACACTTTGCCCCTGCTAAAATGAGCTTAGCAGCATAAGTGCCTCTGTTTGATTTTGGAACCCTCCAGCCAGTGAGATGAAGGAATAAATCTATTTTTTGCACTTCAGCTGTGAGCTGTGGTCATCTCGGTGTTACCTGCATGTATTTGTTCACACACCTTCCACTAACTGAGCTGTAAATCCAAACCACTCTTCCCCATTACCATAGCCCCTGCTCGGAACAGAGCTGCACCCTGCACTGACAGCCAGACCACTGCTCTTTTCACATGGCACTGAAAAATATTTGTCAAAAGTGTCCCCCAAAACGCTCAGCTGTTCTTGGCTCAGCACTGGCCCTTTTGTTCCTCACTCAGTCTGTCTTATCAGTGCCTGGGGATGCCCAGCCTGCTCCAGCCTCCTCCATACTCACACTGCCAACCCTCCAGACAGTACTTATACACCACATGTGAACACTAGGAGTTTTCTCACATTAAGTTCAGATTTGAAAAGCCTTTTGCCGTTCCTAGGTTTGTTATTGGTCCCTTCAGAATGGCAGGAGGACTTCAAAGCTCTCCTGGCACAGCTTATCCAGGTGTTTTCTTCTTCTTGGCTACCATAAAAATACATCCTGTATTTTTCCCAACATATGTGGGATTTTCCCAAATCCCACAGGGTGGTTCCTTGCTCCTTCACTCTTTCAGAGCCCTGCTTTTAAGAGCATTTGCTCTTTAGACTGCTGTCATTGGAATAAAATGCTTTTGAATTGCTGAGGTCCCTTGTTCATTAGCTAGTACCATTTCCTCACACCTTAGCTCAGAGGGCAGGTCCTAGGGCAGGTTTTCTAGCCACTGGTACACTGATACAGGTAATAACATTCCCCTTAGTGCCAGTGCAAAGCACTTTCAATTAACAGAGACAGCACCAACCCCCTGATTTTGTAGCTTATTTTCTCCCTCATTTGCTCGTGGGGGATGATTGTAGATAACAGTGTAAGGCTGTTTCAGCAGTTTGATTTCTGAGTGAGGCTACTTATTTATTTTATTTAAAAAGGTGAGTCAAGTGTGCAGAAAGTTAATGGTGGGTCGTATTTTCCACGGTACTTGGTTTCAGAATATCATCTGAGGGAACCAAGTCTGCTTTACAGAGAACTGTTACTCCTCCCTAGACATAAACATTGAAACCCTTATTTTAAAGAGAACAGAACATACAGAGCTAAACACATGTTGAAACTTCTCTGAAAATTATCACTCAATATCACTAATCTTCAGATCCACAGTCCTGATAAAATTACTCCAATGACATTATTGGAGAGAGACTTTTTAACCATTGGGGGTTTTGTGGGTTTTTTTCCCCTGGCCTGTCTATAATAATACTCCCACAAATAAATCTCTTGATGTTGCATTTGAAAGACTATTTGTGATTGTCTTTGCTTTTTCACAGAAGAAAATATTTCAGTAGGAATGAACAAGTTTCTGAACTATCACTGTCATAAAAGATTAAAGACGCATCAAGATACAGAAGAATTCAAAACACGAGTCTTACAGCAATATAAATTTAGGACAATTGTACTGATGGTGGTATTTGTAGAACTATGGTGAAATGTAAGAATTTGAAAATGAAGTAACTAATTACCTTGAAGTTTTTTGAAGGCTAGGGTTTATTTTCTTTTAATGAGACATTTCTAACATTTAACTTGCCCTGCATAAGTTTCATGTTGGGAAGAAAATAAATTCTATTTGTACTACTTGGACACATTTTTGAAAACTACCTTCAATAAAATTAAATACATTTGACATTTATAAATGTGCCTGATATCAGCAATATTTTTCCATATATTGCAATTCAATGATAATTATAGTAGAATACAGAGGATTTGGTGGCAATTCTACAGTGAGCTGCTTCTTCAGATACAGAACAACATGCTTTGCTATAGACACAATCTAGATGAGTTATAACTTCATGACCTTTTCTTTCTGAACCTTAGCAGAACACTTGTTTAAGCTGTACGGGAAGCACCTTTGGAAGAAAAGGCTGGAAGTGGGAGGTTTTTAATGCAACAATGGGACTTGGCCAAGGGGAATGGACCCCCCAGGCAGGGTAACCTGCGTGTCCCCAGGGCGCGACCTGTGCGTTTCTGTCTCTCCGGAACACCTGGGGACAGTGAGCCCAGCCCCGCAGCCGATCCGGAGAGGAAAAGCTCATTGCCTTGACCGAAGTTTCTCCTCAATTTCTAGAATGTGTCAGAGAGAAGAACCAAATGCTGGGATCAGATGCTGCATGTTAATATTTCGGAATACATATTGCTCAAGAGCATTGCCCAAGCAGGCTTAATAACACTGAAGTCATCACTGTGTTTTGAATAAACAAATCATTTGCAAGCTAATTATAGATAGCATTTTGCCTTGAGCGTTTACTGAGTATTTGATATTTTACAGGTTGTTTCTGAGCAGAAGAAAAATTGGAAGCAGGTATCTCTTTAACATAATCCTTCTAAGAAAAACAGCGTAACTCTCATGTACTTGAACACAGACATAACAGAATTCTTGTTCATAATTCTACAGGTGTTTTGATTCTAAAGGAAAAAAAGAATATTAAGAGTGTCCTTTCTCTCAGCTCATGTCTCCAGTGAATTCATCCCCCAGACTTTATCGAGGTATTTAAGTTCAGAGCATGGACACCATAAATTCTTTCTATCATTGTTTTTGATTTCTTCAATTGCATAGATCTTCCCTTTCTACCAGTGCATACCTGAAATCTGAATGCATATTGCCTTCTACAATGCATATTGCCTTCTTCCTCTACTGACCTTAAGAGAGGCTGTGCTCCTAACAAAGACAACTTGGTTAAGCATTTGATGGCAGGAATCAATGCCTGACTGCTCCCAGGCTCACAAAACCAAACAAGATTTTCACAATTGATGTGGGCTCTCTGCATGGATCTATCAGTATGTATGAACCTATCCATACTAATCAGTGAGAATGGGTATTTCTGAACACTCATAAATTTCTTGGAAAGAATGGCTGGTACATTATATTACTGCAAGTACTGCTTCAACATTTAATAAGTCTGCTATACATACTACGTAGAAAAAAAGGAGAAAGTTTGTTCTTGAATTTGCCATGTATTACCCTAAGTACAATAGACATAATATCACTGACATAAGAAAACAATGGATCTAAGTGCAAAGACATATAAATACTGAGGAGAAATGCAAGCAAAGAGGAAAGGGGAGAGAGGGAAGCAGTGAGGAAGGTTGTGAGGGACCTTGAGATCAGAGCCTGCTTCTTCAGTTCCTATTCTCAAATCCCTTTAATTTTAGAAATATCAGTAGTGCAAATGGAGAAGTCAATCTCTGTTGGTGTCTCTCAGAGATCGTTGTCAGAGGTTCCACTTGGGAACTGAGGTGCTGCAGAAACTGGGATGCTGTTCTTGCTTTCAGAACCTGATTGCCAATTTGTGTATGAGTTTAGGATAACTCCACATCCAATTGACAGAAACTCATTCTTCATCCCAAATTGTATTTATGGCATGTAAAGGCTGAAGAGCAATCAGGCTCAGGCCTCTTTCTGTGAGACTGTACAAGGGGAGAAAGAAGTGAATAATTCAGTTTATCATCATAAAACCCCCCTTTTGGTTTACTAGCTGAACACAGCACATAAGAGATAATGGACACAACTTCCTAGGTGAACAGGTAAAGCCCAGTCAAATGTTCATGTGCCTTGGTCAAGGGCACAGCACTTCAAAGGGGCAACATGCGCTTAGGTTTTGATTAACTGCAATAACAAGGAAAACGACACAATATGGAATTTACTTAACTGAGTTCATATTCTCTCCTCCTGAAGTGTAGGTAAGAAATACCAATGACATCAGAGGACCCAGAGCAGGTTTGACATGCTATTGCATAAAGCTTATTAAGAAGGGCATCAGGTGACATTTTGTCATTTACTTCAAGCTCAGTTAGATCAACAACAGCAAAAATAAACAAGCTGAGAAAAAAAAACCCTATAACATATGAATACATCAATCTATGCTGGAATCAAGCATATTTAAAAGCAAAACTTTTATTAAAAGATGCTAAATTTTCTGTTGCTATTTTTAATATACATAGCAAGCTTTTAATTTATTTTCTTCTGGCTTTTTATCATGTTTTTATTTGTTTTTAAATTGTAAGGTAATTTTTTGTGCATGCTGTTTTGCTTTGAGTGTAGTTTAAACCTCTGACAGCTTTCCATCTTCAAGACCCATTTCACACTGTAGATGGCACTAATTCATTGTGCAACACCAAGCAAGCTCAGTTACCTACAGCTGGTTGGGTGTAGAACGACTTTGCTCTGGTTTTGTTCTCCTGCAGGATAAGATTTTTATCCACTTGTTCAACAGCACGAAAAACCACTTAAAAATTGCTTGAAACCGAGGACAAAAGGTATTCTCTGCTGTGCTTTTGGCTGCTGTATGCAGTATACAACATTTTTGTTCTGGAAGCTCAAACAAGAGTCAGTGCTGTAAGAGCTGGGATACAGGCATTGCTTAACACGACTAGGCTATTTCTCCCACAGTTCTGGCACAGCTAAATCCAGCAAAGTCCCAGCTGAAAGTCTGAGCCTCTGAAGGGTCCAGTGCTGTGGGACTGGCTGCTCCTGGCTGTGCTGGGGGCTGACAGGCAGCCTGACCCACCAGACACTGGAAGGCGCTTCCCGGGAAGTGCAGGCACAAGGAGGATGCTGCTCTCTGCTTCTGATTCTGTTTCACATTCAATACAAAGCAACTGCTTTGAGAAAAGCTGAGCATTTGGCAAGTTCTTCCAGCAGATATTTCTGTAGGTGGTGAAGACCCAAACTGGCTGCTGCCTTTATTTGCAATCACAAAAATAGTCAATATATTGCTAACACTGGTAGAAGCAATGAAATGCTGGATTCCTCTGAAAGCTATTTGACTTTCCTAAAGGGCCTTTATGACAATTTGAAGATTTATCCTACATCTACCAGTGATAGTGTTTCTATCAGTTTTAGTAGAACAATCTCAGCTTTTTGCCCTTTTTCTTGAGACACCAGAATTTCAGTACTTTACCTTGAACAGTATTTAGCTTTTCTCTTCTGTTTAAATGTAGATGAGACTCTTCGGGGGGGTTTTTGTTTGTTTGTTTTTGTGGGGGTTTTCTTGTTTTTTGTTTTGGTTTGGTTTTCTTTGTTTGATTGCATTTTTGGTTTTTTTTGTTGTTTTTTTTTAAAGAGCAGTAAGAGAGTGAAGTACTATTTATATTTTCCCCTTGGAAACTGATGAATAAGCAAATCATAGTCAGGAGTCCCAGCTGGTATCAACTGGCACTGTACAACTAAGGACAGTGGCACTGGGCCAACCCAGACAGAGGGAGGAGACAACGCATTCAACACACTGGATTTTGGACAAGACAATAAAAAATGTATCCCAATAGCTGATTGTTATCAGCTGGAGGCTTGCAAAAGCAAACCAGTCAGTACCCCCAATATGCATACATGTACTGTGCCTACTTTTAAAGTCACCAGAGGTATTATATCTTTTTTCATGAGGTCTCAAGAACACATAATCTTTTGGCTTTTTCTGCTGCTATGGGTAGGCATCACAAAGTAATTGCCATGTTCAACTCTGGAGGATACTGTAATCCTGGGTCCAGTCCAGAGCCAGGCCATCCATTTCAGTTGGTGGTCTTTGACATTTTTGTCTTCTGCCTGCAACACTCATTTTACCTCCAAAGTTTGCTTGCAGAGAATTACGGACTGAATGTGAATACTACCTGTAGGAATCTAAGGGTACATCTTCGGTGTGCAGCAAAAAACACCCAACACCTTTCTAAATATCTGTACTCCTCTTGGAATCAGGTTAATATCCCCAAGCAGTGATGTAACAGCTTGGTTGCATCAGTTCCATTGCTCTGATAAAAGACTTGCTCACCATGCCTAATCCTGAATTGGTCTCTCCAGGGCACAGGTCAGGTGTAATTCAGCAGGGTATGGATTGCCAGTAGATGTTATGCCACAAGGCTGGGTGCTATCCATATGGCAGCATACAAACTACTGTAGGAGCTATGCTAGAATCTAAACAGGTCAAATAAAGCAACTCCTTAGAAAGTGAAGGAGGAGGAGAATCAGACACCAAGGGGAAAACTTATCAGGATCTGATATTAATTCATTTTTTCTTCCAATATCATTGGAATTGGTGGATTCACTGTCCCAACACAGCCTTAGAGCCTATCTTTACCCTAAAATACCATTTTCACAGCCAGATTATGCTTTGACATCCTCAGACAGCTGCAAAGGTCTACAGAAGCAGAACTGGTCTTACCAAGGTAACACCTTCTGGCATATTAGGCTCCTTTATTTTGAAAGTGGTGAGTAACGAAGTGAACACCACATGCAGCACAGCAAACAGTAGCAGCTTATCATTGCTTAAAAGACTCATAGCAGAAATTAATTTTAAGGAGGGATTTGAAAAAACTTTCACACAGATCTCCTCCCATGTACATGAGATGGCCTGAGGCAGAGGATGAAAGTGCTTGGGAGAAAACAAAGATCACTCTGCAGTGAATGTTAACTTCAAAGGTAAAAGGGAAGGCAGAGTCAAAATCTTGAAACGTAAGCAAAACCAGACTTTCAGCACATTATTAATTTAAATTACTGTGATGTGCTATCAATTTCAGTTTACTGCATTCAGGGCTCACTTTATCTGTTAGGATCTGCACCTACACATTGCATACAAAAACTCTTGAATCACCAGTCAATACAGAACTACATCTGACACAGCTTAAACCTACTTCTATTTAAAAGGGGCTTCCAAAGCAATCGTCTCATTCAGGCAATTGCTGTAACTCAGGCTGTTAGCTTGAAGCTTTTCATGGGATATATGAGTACCACCCATTCCATATATATTGTGGGCAGGCACAGCAAATTCTAATCCTCGGTTGCCATGATCCAGGGATACAGCTCCTCATCTCCAGCAGTTATCCCATGAATATAACAGGACCCCACTACGTTCCTACAGGACCTCCTCATCTTAAATTTTTAACTAAAAGACTCATCAGAATCTTAGTGTCAGTATTTGTGTGTCAGTATTTTCCATGCACCACTTCTCTTGTAACAAGACACTGCCAATGCTCTTAACATTATCTCAGATCTCATGGTAGGAGTCACAGGTTTTCATTAACTGTTGCTTCAAAACTAAAACCTGTCAATAACATTTCATTTCTCTCTGAAATGCTTTGTGGCTTGATGTGGAATTGCAAATCCCCTGGCACCATCAGCACTACTACTGTCAGGACACAAAACAGGTCAGTCCCACATGTGGAACAGCCAACACTGTTGTCTTAAACCTCTCAGTCTGAAAAGGCAAAATAACTTCAGTCAGTGCTTCATAGCTTCTTTCTTTCCAGGACTTGGGTCTTAATGAGATGAGGAAGCCCCTGTTCTACAAATTACTGCATAGATGTTCAGTCCCCCTTGTCAAGAAGTGGGGATGGGTATCTTTGCTTTGTATTCGTAGGGGTCATAAGAAGGCTGTGAAGGACAGTGAGTCAACTCCCTGAACATCTCAGATATTTGTTTATAAATGCTAGAAACACAGGAAATAAACAAGAAATGCTGGGAATCCTAAATACAATAAACCAGTTACTACTGAAGTCGCACAACGGAGAGAGGAATAATCCGTGTTACTGTAATATTAACATACACATAATGACAAAGAAGGAAATGCACAAGGGTGGTGTCACAGGGCAGATGATGCAGACAAAGCTTTTTGAGACCAGCTAGCAGAATCAAAGGTACAAATTTGTAAGACATGCAGATTCAACATCTGCATATTTATTAAGAAAATATTATATATACAGAACAGATTGTCCAGAAAATTCTTAGATGTTTAGTGATGTGTTTATTCTGAATACAGGTAGAAGAGAGCTCTCTTTCCATTTGACTGCAAGCAGTAGCGAGAAACTGGTTGAGAATGTAGAGAAAAGGTAGCTGAGACTAGGAAGTAACTGCTCCTCATTTTTGTTAAGAGCACAAGGAAGAACAGCAAAACAATGTCTGCTTTCTATGAAAATCAGTGAACTCACAGGTCCTAACCAAGAGGAAAAGAAGTCTCAGAAAATTTGTCCTTCGTTAGAAAAACATGAATGGCACAGTTGCACTAAAGCAAAGTGGAGAAAGAACAGGAGGTGTGTGTAATGAAGCCAGCCTGTCTCAGTCACAGGCAATGCAACATGAACAAGGAAAAATTTACACAAATAACAAAGGACAGAATATTCTGCACCCAGGATAACTGATCACACAAAATACAAGAAGGTAAAATATTGGGAGATATACACGAAAGTATCATCATGAAACATTTGAAGGAGTCCCCTACAGCACAGGTTACTGGTATAACCTGTACTGCAATCTGGCATCTAGTTTGGGACCTGGACTTCAAGAAAGTTGCGAACTAATCACAAAGACAACAAAGAAGTGTATGGAGAACAACCACAAACCATAACATATCCATAGGGAAAAGCTGAGAAAGTTTGAATTATTTAGTCTAATTACAGAAGGAGGGAAGAAGGTGACTGTCTTCCAGACTTGTACAATGAAAGTATTTGAAAAGACTAAGAGAATAACCTGTTTCCCGTGTCTGCTGTTGACAGAACAAAAGTAGTGAACTTAAATTGCAGTAAGGAATATTTAGATTTGACACTAGGAAAATTCTTCTGATTGAAAGCAGTCCATTACCACGCTCAGCTCTCTTTACAGAGCTTAGATCTCCATCATGTTGACTACTTTCAAGGTTGCCTCCCCCTCTGACTACTGGCTACTCTGCCTGTTGCTCTTGCTTCACCCTCCAAAAACTTCCAGTATCTCAAGATATTGTTAGCATTTTTCTTTCACTGACAATGATTGATTGCTTCAATATGTTTCTAGCACTACCTCTTTCAGAAACCAGACTCACTCAGTCTGGTCCAGACACTACTCAGCTTAATAACAGGATCATCATCCAGGTTTCTTTGTTGAGACAGTAGAACAAGGACAGTAATAACATGACAAGATTTGTTCACTGTTCATCAAGCAGCTTCTCAGGAGGCTTGCTTGTACTTAAGTACAAAGAAGTGTAACCAAGGAAGTGATCACAGCCCCAAGACTGCCAGAGTTCAAGAAGCATTTGGACAACATTCTCAGGCACATGGTGTGATTCTCAGGGCTGTTCTGTGCAGGGCCAGGACTTGGGCTTAGATGATCTGTGTGGGTATTTCAGGAAATTTTTCTTCACAGAGAGGGTTGCTAAGCATTGGAATGCCCTACTGCCCAGAAAGGTGATGGAGTCACCATCCCTGGAAGTGTTCAAGAAATGACTGGATGTGTCATTTAGTGCTCTGTCTAGTTGAGAGAGCAGAGATCAGTCAAAGGTTGGAGTATATAATCTTCAATGTCTTTTCCAACTTAAGTGATTCTCTGTGAGATTCTGTCTGTGAATTTCTTCACTGAAATGGTCACCCAGCATTGGAACAGGCTGCTCAGGGTAGTGGTGGAGTCCTCATCCCTGGAGGGATTTAAAAGATGTCCAGATGTGGTGCTTACGAACATGGTTTATTGTGAACTTGGCAGTGCTGAGGTAATAGTTAAACAGCACCTATTTCCACACAAGGAAGCACAGGTCTTGCTCTGCCATCACTGATTACAGAAAGTCAATTGCTGTGGCTTGTATGTCAACTGCAGTCTGTTCTTTGAGGGTCTCTCAGTTGCTGTCTAATGAGCAATGTGTATACAAGTACGGCAAATAACCGTCTGCAAAATTTTAAAGTAGGTTTGGATAGTGAGAAGAGCTCAGATAGTAAAAAGACAACAGACAAAGAATAACATTAAAGAGATAGTTACGGTCCAGATCTATATATTCACAGAATCTCATCAATACCAGTGATAAAAATGAAGCCTGTTTAGAAAAACAAACTTCAGTCTTCAATCTGTTTTTCAGCACTTGAGCATTCAGTTATTGTGGATCAGTTACCAATAAACAGATAATATTTTAAATATTGTGAGCTCTTCTTTAGCCATTATACATTTCCCTGAGTGCTGTAAAATTGAACTGACATACACTAATAAAAAATCAGGATAAACTGGACTTTAAGGATTTTATATTTAATGGCAGAAAGTCACACTTGAAATGGTCATGAATAAAACCGTGTTATTTACCACAAGACAGAACCATATTTTCTAACTCATGCAACTGGCACTATTTCTGTAGGAGGCATGGTACCCAGAAGTACCTTCTGCAACATATGGAGTGACCCAGCTCTCAGTGAAAATCACACACATCTGGTTTTCTCACTGGTTTGCAGGAGGTACCTTCCATGATCACGTCTTCCAGTTAATGGATAAATTCTCTAGACCACGTCCCATAATCTGTGTCTGGCACACCATCCAGCACAGAGGGACCCTGGGTTTGATTACGGCCTCCACACAACACAGCAATAAATATGTTATTCATAACCACAAATAGCACACATTGGGAATGAAAATCAAATGAAACATCTAAAAGTCTAAGAAATGAATCACAGACAAAAAAATGAAGAAATGGAAGTGAACTGGTTGGGGGCTTTTTTTCAAGTGTATTTTTTCTTCAATAAACTCTGATAAATATCATCCAAAGGGCATTTCAAAGCTTTATCTTCCCAGTGCAAATGAAGGGTAAGTGAACTACAGCAGACACCGGGGTTGGTTTTATTTTCAATAAGTCGTGGCACATAATTTTTCCCAACACTCTTGAGTTTGTACATAAAATGCAATGTATATATACAGGGATTACCATCAGTAAGTATTTTATAGAAGTCCCTGCAAAAACATAAATAAAGCACTGTATGACTGCTTTATTCATGTTTTTGCAGGGACTTCTATAAAATACTGACTGATGTTATCAGTAATCATTCTGTATGAGCAGAGGTACTGAGAACCGTTGTGCAGCTCAGACAGATTCTCACTCTGCTTTTTGTTTTAAAGAGGAGATGGCATTTTACAATATTTAAGGCATATATAAGATTTGACTCATTGGGACATCAAGAGATTATTTGAAATTGATCAAACCAAATGTATCTCAATCCTGATGAAAATGGAAGATCAATTTATTTCTCAGAACACGGGGTGGGGATTATAATTAAATGATCAGGGAAGTGATGCGAGTGCACATGCTCTGGGGGTGTTTGTCACACAGTGTGAACCTCCTATCCTCTCATCTCAGAAAACACATTACCTGCATGTAAATGCAATTAGCTTCCATTTCCCACTCCTCCACAGCAATGTTTGTAACTCAGTGTTTTATAACCTGTCTTCTGCACCAAGATCCCAGGTGGCAGAAGGAGTTAGTCAGCTTACTTTGGTGTGCTTCCCAGCTGTCTAATCCACGAGACCACACAATCCTCAAAGACAATGACAGTGTGCTGCAGTCAAGGGGTGACCTCCACGCTTCAAAGTCTAACGCAAAAAAAAGCACATGGTAGCTATCCTCACTTCCAACCTGCCAGATGTCTCCCCTAAGTTGTTACCCAACACACTGTTTGTCTCTGAGTCATAAGAAAGAAGGTTTATTTTAGCTACTAGAAGGATGACTATTGCAGAGCAAGATTTTTGTACTTTAATCTAACCATCCATTTTGATTACATTCTAGTTAGTGGTATTAGAATACTAAAAAAGTCCACTAACAAAACAAAGATTCAGCCTGCAAGACTTCTTTTCCTTTCTCATTTTCATTACCTTTAAGATTATGAGTCAAGTTTGCTGGAGAATTGACTGGTCTTTTTCACCTAACAACAGAACTTTGGGAACAAATTCATAACTGGTTTCTCTCACCTGAAAACCAGCTGGTGTACTATTTCCCTTCAGTCTAAGAGCTCTGTGACCTGAACCTTACTTATTTAACTTCAACTCGTTCTTACTTCTATGCTACTTTCAGGAAGCCACTGTTATAATTTTAACAATGATATTGTAAATCATGAGTGACATAGAGACCCTGGGGTTGTCACACACTCTTCATATTTAAAAACCTCATCTGCAACAATTTCTCCTAACGGATACATTTAAATTAACAGTTCCATTTGTTTTAAAACTACTGCAGTTAAATTTTCAATCGTTTCTGTCTGTTGGTTGCCTGACTTTGGTGGCTTAGCCTTTCCTGAAGTTGCAGTGTGCATAAGGACCCAAATGAGAAATGGATCAATGAGTTAAAAATATCTTAGCACAGCAGTCATAGACCTAAATCCTTATATGTCCAGGCAGGCAATATGAACATATATAACACAATTCTACAGAAAAACAGGGTAAAATAAAACTAAGATGAACACTGTGTATATGGTATTCCACATCAGGGTTCCTAATAGCAGGAAATGGAAAGCAGGCTTGGGGCAGGTGCAAGAAAAGAGACAGAAATAGAAGGTGGGAAGGCTCTAGCAGGCAATAGCTCAAAGAGGCTGAGCTCTGCCTGCCAGTCAGTTTTATGACTTCTCATGAAAACAGCAACAACAGCTTGCAAAGACATCCCATTTATAAGGAATAAACCCCCTTGAACAGATGCAAGCCTAACCCGGACAGCATGAACTTCATCGATTAAATTCCAGTTATAAGAATTCCTTCATCTCTAGTACTGTGCAGATATGGAAGTCAAAGGTTTTGATGCTCTCGTATACGACAAGATCAGAGAACATATAGATAACTAAGATGGTTAAAACCCCCAGGAGTACATAATAAACCAAACTGTGTTTCTCCTCTGTTTTTAGGCTGAAACCATTAAGAAAAGAGTCTACAGCATGGGCAAATATATTAGAGGTTGTTTTAACCCTAGCTCCTTAGTAAGCTGCTGAGCACTATGGGATGCTATGCCAAGTGGTAGTTAGGGAGGTCTGCAGCATTCAGGCAAGCTAATTACAGAGATGGAGGACAGCAGGATGCCAAGTGGGAGGAAGGCGTCCCTCCAGAAATGGACTGTCAGCAGAATCAGGAGGGAATGTAATCACCCATAGCTTGCTTTTACCAACCAGGAGTGATCATAGATGTGGCTTTCAGCTTGCTGAGTATATTCTAGCGTGTGACTTAGTCAGATTTTTGGCCCATGCATGGAACTTTTCTCAGACCTTCTCATATATAGACACACGATGCTTTGTTCTTTTAGTGGGCACAAGTTGTTCAGTTCACCTAAGAGTTTTTATTGTTCTAATAAAATGCTGACAGGTATTTTTGGTCACTCTCACTGGTTTAGAAAACAGTGATCTTACAGACAAGGTGGCAGATACCTGCTGATCCTGATTGTATCAATATGCACCTTTCTTTGAAAGAAATGTAGCCGGCGTGATGCCAGCAACGGTGGGAACAGCTAGAAGGATTTTTACTGCTCGCACCTACTTTCACCTAGACGAGTGAAATACTAATTCCTCATGCTGAGAGAGGTTATCAGAAGTTGGAGAGGTGGTGGGAACTTATTTCCAGGTGAGCAATATATATTCCTAGTATGAACAATAAAACTGGAATCTGACTGTGCCCTGCCTCTAACAACCTCAGCAGTTTGGCAAAGCAAGGAGACAGACACAGGCTTAATATAAGCAGCTTACGTTAGTCTCAAGGACAAAGAACATGTGCAGACACACCACTTATATTGCAGACACCTCTGCATCAGGGCATGGCAACAAGCTTGGGATGTGTCACACAGAGCAGGCAGCGTTGGAGCGGGGATCGCGGCAGCGGCACAGACGCCGGGCTCAGGTTTTCCACATGACCCCAGACCGCTTCTGCGGGGACAAACACTGAGGTCCCCGACCCACCGGGACCCGGGATCCGCCGCCGCCGCTCGCCCCGCGCCGACCCCTCCGCCACGGTCCGCCCCGCCCTCCCGGACCACGTGGCTCGCGCGCCGCAGCGCCACCGCCGCGCAGGCGCCGTACGCGCTCCCAGTGCCCGGCCGAGCGTGGGGCTCGGGAGCAAAATGGCGGCGGCCGGAGCGGGGCCGGGCGGCAGCGGGCGGCGCTGAGCGGGAGGATGGCGGCGGCAAGCGGCTGCCGGAGGTGAGACAGCGCGGGAAGCCGGGCTGGGAGGGGGACGCGGGCTCGGTGTCACGACGGCGGAGGGGAGGGGGCAAGACCGTCGACGCCTCCACGGCGGGGCTCGATGCGCGCCCTGCCGGGCCGGCTGCGGGCAGCTTGTCCCGCCGCGCCGCTGCCAGCCCGCAGCTCCGTGGGGCCGCGGCCCACCGCGGGAAGGAGCCATGCTCCCCGTGCCCCTCCCGGCCCGCAGACTCCGCGGTCCGGAGCGGCGGCAGCGGCCTCGGCTGTGCCTGTCCGCGCTCTCGGGTCCTGCCTCGCCGCCCCTTCCATCTCTTCCTCTCTCTCTCCTTCTCGCCCTTCCGCCCCGGCGCAGCTCCCCGCGGAGCTGGAGAGGTGCTTGAAGCTCCCGCAGGAGCTGGTGAGAGGCTCGTGCTCCCGCAGCTGCGGAGCTCCGCCCGTGTCGGGCCGGTGCGAGAGCGGCCGCGCTCGCCCGCCGTGGCTGCGGGGCTCTCGCCGGTGCCGGCCGGCCCGTCCCGTGACCGTGGCCTGGCGATTGCTGCTGCCCCGGGATCTGTGGGATTTTGTCCCGCTCCTCTCTGTACAGGTGTTACCGCGGTGTTCCTGGAGAAACTTGGAGAGCTTTGTGGGTGATGTGTTCGCTCGTGCCTCTGGAATATTCCTACTGCCAGTGGGAAAAGTGCTTTTCTGTTTGTTCGTGTTTCTACTTGCTCTTCCCCACTATCCCATTTGAGGCCGTTGGGTGAAAGATGACACACGTGTCGAGTACTAACATAAAATACGATAGTAGGATAATAAAATACGTGTTGATGCAATGATAGTTTGTGTGAGAATTTACCTTAGGCGGTGTAGCATGGCTTCAGGCTTTGCTTCAAACAAATGTAACATAATAACAAATTTCAAGTGTTTGACAGATACACTATTGGGATGTGATCATCTCAGGTTTTACCCCATATTGCATGCTCTGTTTTCATTTAGAAATGGAGAAAATAAATACAGAAGCTCAAATAAAAATTTTTTAAACCTCGTAACTCGTGTTGAGACACTGAAAAGCTTGAGGAGGTAAAGCTTTACCCTGTTTGTCTGAAAGATCTTAGGGAAGAGGATGAGTCTTCTAAGCTTCTCCTTTATTGTTTCAAATATTTCATCCTAGTCCTGTATTAGTGTCCTTCTTCATTAGTGTCCTTCTTCACACAGGGTGGTGCATAGAGGGGAATATTTTCTTAGATCCTTCTCCATTTGAACTTTTTGCTTAAGAATTCAATGAAAATACTTTTTCCTCCACCCCTTGTTGACTAAGAGTCTGCTACCAGTGTAACAAAAATAATTCTGTAAATGTTATTTATGAGGATGTGGAACAGAAGTCTGTTAGTAACGTACAGGTTCTGTGGACCGTAGTGCTTACAAGGCGAG
This sequence comes from Nicator chloris, assembly GCA_013400495.1. Lineage (NCBI taxonomy): Eukaryota > Metazoa > Chordata > Aves > Passeriformes > Pycnonotidae > Nicator > Nicator chloris. Next base: position 43,438 of record WAAE01016844.1, read on the forward strand.
GTCTGAGTGCTTATGTAGAATATCTGTATGAAGATAGTGTATTGAGAAGGTATGGACTGTGATGTGTTCTCCCCTTTTGGAATAATTTATCAACTAGATAACTAGTCTCAGTTGATGCAAAAGATGACCAAAGCATTATTGAGCCATTTAAGAACTTGCTACTTTGCTGTGTCAATTAATGTTCTGTAAACATTACTATCTGTTCATGCTTATATGTAAACATGTGATGAATGTCTCAGTAAATCAAGCTTGTATCTTAAGTTACAACATAGAGCTGCCAATTGCTCACTGGTTTGTATTCAGCTCTAGAATTAGGCTTGCATAGTTGGGCTGCACACAGGTAATCTTGGAAATAGAGTTCAGTGGTTTGTGTCAGATGTACAGCCAGTGTTTGTTTTTGTTCATTGGAGATAAAACAGCTGTTGAATCCTTTGTATTTCAGCTCAGCTGCACCAAGCGTTGTTTTACTTGCTTTCAAACTTTAGCCAATGTATAACTGGATTTGACGTTCTAATCTAGTTTGTATGCTTAAACATACAAGGGCCACAGTCACAAGTTGTCTTGGTTCATTTACTGTGGCATTGTTGTAATTGTTGCCATTTTAAAAATCCTTACCTCTTACGTTAGTAAGTGAATTCTCTTCATATGTCCAGATTCCCTTGCTGAGTCATAGATACAGTGGTGGTGTAATGCTTGTAGCTGGCATGGACTGATTTGCAGACTCACACATGAAAGAATAGAATTACTTTTATAAGGTCTCCTGGAAGACTTGCATGGATTTGTCATAGTAATTTTTAATATTTTTTTCCCCTTTTAGTTTTCAAGATTGTCTGAGAAGCTCCAAACTTTGTGTTGTAATGCTGTGTTGCTCACTGTTAGAGTAGAATGTGCTGCCTTTGCAGCCAGCTTTTTAAGTTTAATTCAGTGAAAGTGTCATAGCTTGATGAATTAACAACAAAATATTGACTCTTCATTTTGAAAGCAGCCTTTCAAGTTGCTGCATACTTGGTGTCAGGTTTACATATTGTCACTGATGACAATTAGTCTCAAGGTTTGTTAGGGATGAATTTTAGGCTAGACAATGTCTTCTGTCCTGTTAGCAAGCTGCATTGGTGGTGTGGTGTCTTGGGGTCCTGCACATGGCCATGGGAGGAGGTGGGACACTGACCCTCCTTGCTCCTCTGCCACCCTGATGCTTGTTTGCTCTTGGTATACTGGACCACATGCAAGAAAAGGGGGGTTTATTCTGATGTCTTGGGTACACTGTGGTGACCAAGATAGTTGCAGCGGGCTGCCTTTCAGAGGCAAACAGTTAAGATGAATGAAAACATCGTATGGACATATTGATGGACTGCTTGTAGTTCACATTAATCAATAAACAGTTCTATAGGGAAACTGAGATTGCACATAAGGAGAAATAACTATATTCCTAATGAGACTGATGAGAATCTGCTCTTACAGCAAATCTTAATAGAGAACTGCAAGTTTTAGTATTAACTCTAAATTTCTTTTTGTTTGTTTGCTTTTTCTTAACGTATTTACATGGCTTTTGATTTCTGTTACCAGATCAATGGCTTTTTCCATTTTTTCACACTAGTCTGGAAACCTGATGCACAACTTTATTTATATGCAGTGGGGACCAGGAATCCTAGTTCAGGTGTGTTAGGTGAGCTTCCCGTGAGTCATCTAGCTATTGCTTTCTTTCATTTCCCAGGTTCTTTGAAGGATAAGTCTTGTCAGTATCCTTAAATCTTTGGATAGAAGCTATTGTGGATTTTTAGAATGCTCTTTCCTATGTTGGCTTACCAGTACACCTGAACTATATAAATGTGGCAGATGCCACATTTGAATTTAGTATTGCATTTTACAGCTATCCAATCTGTCCTGCATGTCTCCCAAGAAAGATACCATCAGTAGTGATGCTTTCTATGTAATGAATAGACTTTAGGAGATCGAAATTGTTATTATGTTTATTATATTTTGGTTTATTTCAATTACTAACCTGTACTTATCTCAACTTATGAGTTTTACTGCATTGTTTTTTCTTTGCCTTCTGATTCTGTTCCCTGTCCCACTGGCAGGGGGAACCCACAGTAATAAGGATGCCTATGAGGTTCTTGATAGAAGCTTAGTGACAAAATTGGTTTAAATACTTTCAGTCCACTGCTCCTTTTCCTTACTTCCTGCACTGTCCCCTCAGCTGTGCTGGTAGGGTTGTTTACATGGCTTCGCTCTGAAACATTCAGGAAATTGATCTGTATGAAAAATAAACCACTAAAGCACAAAATAACTTCATGTCAGATCCTTCATCTGGGTCATCACATTGCTGTAGAAAGTCTGTTTGTTAGCACAGTGTAGAGGTGAGGCCAGGGGAGTAAAGATGTTCAGGAGCTGTTTTCCCTGATGTGTTGGATTCAAGTACATACCTAACTATACACTTAGTTATATTTAAATCTGAATTGTTTGCTCCATTGTATGCAGGTGTTGTGTAAGCTTGCACCAAACACTACTGAGTATGAACTTTACTGGTGGCCTTGCAGGAATGTCCAGCCTGTTGGGGATTTTCTATCATCAGGGGGTTGAAACTGGTTATTTAGATATTCAAGTGCTAAAATATGCAAGAAAAAATTTAACAGCAGTCAAAACTGATTAAGAAACTTACAGTATGAAGTGTGGAGGTATAGTGTTTTGGGCAACATCTTCTTAAATCAGTTTTATGTTTCAGAAGCATCTTCTAAGTGATCTTACTTTGTTTTTCAAACTTGGCATTCAAGCATGAGCCGTTACCTGTATAACTGACTGATCATTTTCTAAATCCTACTTGATCTTTGTCCTCAAATTTTGCCCAAATTCAGTGGTCATTCCTACTGTATATTTTTATGGCACTCAGACGTCATTGTTTATTTAGTTCTTCCTGTATTAAAAAGACTGGATTTTTTTGTATTCGTGCTTGCTTTTTGTTCCTATCATAACCTGTTTCCAACCCACTGTAGTAAATAGTAAAGGGTAGAATTTAGTTTTTTAAAAATATCTTTTAAAGAATATCTTTCTAATTCTGCAGTTATTATGATTCCCCATATTGTTAAAGAGTCTTTTTATTTCTACTCTCTCCTCTTTCTTGCAGGATCATTTCATTATGGTAACTTGTATCTTTTAAGATTAATATCTTTTTCTTCATCACTTCTGATCTTTAATGTTATCTAGTGGGAAGTGCTTTGGAGAGACATCAAGCTAGTTAATGATATGCAAGATTCCTCTAATTTGGAAACCTTGTCCAAGATCTATTAACACCTAGTCTCAGGATAATTATCAGGACATTTTACCATTCTGCTGGTGGTAACAATGGCTAAACTCGAAGGAGTTGATGGAAAGAGTAATGTAATAAGTTACTGCTGATTGGTTCATTAGTTGGGCTTATTACTTTGTGACCCAGAACTTGGAGAAGCTCTGTGGGGTCAGTAGAGCTGCAAAATGTATCTGTGTGCGCTTGCCTGTGTATTTTAAACTGCAGGTTAGGTGAGAGAAGATTGTTCTCATAGTCTGCTGCTGAGATTTTAATCAAGGTTTTGTATACGAAGAGCAAGAATACCAGTGTCTTGTGAAGACATCCAGCATGAGTAAAACTTTATACCTATTTATATGAAAATTGAAGTATTTTTTGAGTGGCCAAGTAGTTCACATTGCATTAATGCGAAATTTAGGTGCTGCTTTACTTATCATCTGGTTCTCCAGATCTCTGTACTGCAATGAAGAATATAAAACACTTTTGTAAATGGGTAGGTTATTTTAAGTGCTTTAAAAATAATCAGTATGAATGACAAAAGTTCCTTTTCATGCTTTTTTTCTCCTGACCCCAATATTGGAAATGCTGCTTGAGAGCTGATTAAAAGCATTCCAACATAACAAATACAATCAGAATGCAACAAGACATTTTGTGGACTGGTGCTCCCTTATTCTTTGATCTCTTTTGATCCTCTGCTTTAGTTTTTATCAAATGATGACTCTTGATGTAAAGGTGTGGGAGAAATGGTTCATTGACTGTTAAACTGGGTTTGCTGTGGATTTGGTGATTTTTTTGACTTTGTCTAGAAAGATGTCTTATTTAAAGCCTTCCTGCTGCTGTGATAATTATAGTGCTTATCCACTTAAATTCTGTAGTGTATAGGATGAGGTTGTGCTGAAGTTTTTTTACATGTGGGGCATTCAGATGTTTTTCTCATGTACTCAGATGTATGTTTTAAAATACATAAATGGCTAATAACCTCTGAAGCTGCTTGTGATACTTAATTGAATGACCAGAAGGTTTCATCTTGAAGAAGGAAGGAGTGTAGGCATATACACAGTGGAATTTTGTATTGCCCAGTTAAAAAAACCCCAAAGAATCCCAGACTAATGAAGCATGTGAACGTATTAAAGGCTGATGTCATCCTATACTGGACATCCTATACTGCACACTCCCAGTTCAGACATCTTGAGAGATGAAATGAAATGCATATAAAATGTCTCGAATGCAGGTAAAGAATATAATGTTAATAGGTTCATGGGTTTCTTTACAGTCATTCTAATAGTCACTGCTGCTCTCTGAAATACATCAAGTTGCTTATACTGTCATTTTAAGTTGAAAATACCTTTGCCAGTCTATAATGAGGTACTTCTAGGAAGTCTTTGAAATTGTTTTTTTATTATACCACAGAGACAGGCAGGATATAAGAATGCTGAGTTGACAAAATGCACACTGGAGATGGGAAGCTTTGTGTTACTCAGAGTCGTGATGGCCTTGGTACTGAACGAGGGATAATCTGAGCTGTATCAGTACTGAGAGGCAACAGTTGTTACTGGTGAGCTGGATGTAAGCACCATGATTTCTACAAAGGAATGTGTATGACAGTATGAGAAGCTACTCAGTGTTCCTGTGAGCCCCCCCCACACTCCCAGTGTATCAAATGTCTCCATCTTCTCTGCAGTTTATTTTCATGAGTGATTAGCTTATCTAAATTTTGGATAAGAATGTTTAGTAAGGATTTTGGATAAGTGTTTACTGCTTTAGATTCTCAAATCCCAGCTTGGCCGATTGTTTTAGTTTTTGGAGGTTTTTTTGTATAGCCAAAGATAATATTTAAGAGAATAATTTGATGTATCCTTTTTTTTAAAATACATTAAAAAGTACATTATTTAGGTCAAAAAATACCTCCTGCTTCTGATTTGGTCATTAAAATCAATGTAGGGTTTAGTCCCCCATTAAGCACTTCTGGAAATGTGCATTTGGACTTGAAGTGCCAAAATACCTTTCTAACACAGTACGGTTAACATCTACTATAAGACCTGTCTGATTGTATTTTGTAGTTCTAAGCACGGATCTGAAGACCTGGTAACCTGTGGTAAAGTGACTCTTATATGTATTTCTGCACTGCATCAAAGCTGCTTGTCTTTAACTACATTTGACCACAGTCTTTGATGTTCTAACCGGGGCAGTTACTACTTGAGGTTGCTTTCAAAGCTCAAATTACATGTCTTCTGAAAATGATGTTAATCAGAAGTACAGTCTTATTACACACTTTCTAAAATATCTGTTCATACTACTCAGGGCTTTTCCACTGCAAGTAAAATCAAATCTGTCGTGTCTTGTTCTAAGTTTCTCAAGACATTTGAATTTCTCTGCTGAGAACATCTGAGATAATTTTGTTACTGCATAATTTCCCAGTTAATTTTTGGCTTAAAGTTTCCTCTTTAGAATAACAGACTTGTGCCAGTCTAGTTATTTCCCCACCACTACCTTGGGCATCTACTGTCCTTTCTCCTTCTTCCCTCATTCTGTTTTTAGCTACCAACTTATTTTTGCTGGAGAATTAAATTGGAAAATGCCACATTTTGTGACTGGGTGTTAGCTGCATCAAAGCTCAGTTGTATTAGGCACTAGCAATCTTCAACACTAATGAGGGTGCTTTTATTTAAATATCTTGTGGGTCTGGAGTTTCATCCTTGTTTTCCATTTGGAAGGACAGGGAACTTGCCCTTTTTTCCCACGTATACAATATTAATGTGTTTCCTTATTGAAATGAACCTTTTATTTTTGCTAATCTGAAAACTGATCCAGCTCAAAACTGTTCCTGTTCATTGAACTTGAATGGAGAGTTGAGTGAGAATGATCATCTAGGTAGAGATGGAAGTGAGTTGTTTGTTTTGGGGTGGGTTTTTTTGGGTTGGGGTTTTTTTGTTGTTGTTTTTGGGGTTTTTTTTGTTGGCAGTGTTGTCTTTTTTATATATACATTAATGAACCTTTCAAATCATGGAAGAATCAAAGGAGACTTGAGAATTAGAGCACAGGCTGGCAAAGTTTCTGCATTTTGACCTTTCTTTGAATGTGAAGGAATTGTGGTATCAAGGACAGTTGTGCATGAGAGAGAAAGACGAACAAAATTTGGTCCAAAATTACATTAGGAGCGATGGGTTTCGATAATGGACTAACTCCTGTAATTACTGCAATGCAACAGACTTTTGCTTTCCTTCTAACTATTTTATTTGATTTCTTTGAAAAATCTATTTATTTTTTTAGTGTTCTGGGACATCTGAAAAGCTTCAGATCTTGTGGGGAGAGAAGGGGGAGTTAGGGCATATCAACAGTCTGCTCAAAGGGCAGATTTGCCTTAGCAAATAGTTTAACAAAAAACCACCCCATAAGCTTTTCTAACTCTTCAGCCTTTAAAAGTCTGTGTTCATGAGTTATGTGTAGATGTGGCTGAATTAATTAAATTAAATATGTATATGATTGGTGTCTCTGTTTTCAGAAACAACATTATGTCAACATGTGTGATGGTCTTTTGACTGTTCTGTAAAACTTGCATATTCATGTTACAGAACAGAAAAATGCTTTAGAAGTGCAGAGAGAGCTTGTTGCAGGAAATGTGGAAGACATAACTTCCTTTTCTTGCCAAGGGGAAAATGTAAACAAAGCTCCAACTTAATTGTAGGCTAAGTACTAGTCTGGTTTTCTGACTAAGCCTTTCCTTAATTGATTTCTTTTATCATTGAGAAGGTATATTTTCTGAGATGAATTCCTGTAGTTTTGGCAGGACATTCCCTAAAGTTTGTGAGCATTTAGTTCTTGCTACACTTTTATGGAATATAAATGTAGGTATTAATGAAGGTAGCTACTGAAACTGAAGTTAATGGTGTAACTTTTGAGGGTTTTGAGAGGAATATTTGAATATTAATGTATTTTGCTACTATCTTCAAAATGGCTGAAATTTTTAAAGTATACAGCATAGAAAGATGTCTTGGCATCAGATGTTACGATATAAATGTTAGTTGATGAAATCAGTGTGGCTCTTAAAATTTTCTGCTGAAGCTAATGAATTTAAATTAACTATGCAGAAGAGTCCAACCAAAGGAGACATCTTTCAAATGTGTAAGTTTTAAAGTAACTGTTAAAATCTTATACCTGTTCTTATAATTGGTTTATAAGAACAGCTATAAGATCATTGTGCTAGTTGTGGGGGGGTTGTCTTAAAAACCTCTAAATACAAGGACAATGTTTTGTAGGTTTGACCAGGAATTTCACCCTTGCTCAGGGAGGCAGCAGTGCATAACCAGTTTACATGGTCTCATATAAGTCAACTGCTGTATAAATACCATGTACAATCAATTTTACAATTTGATTTTGTATTGCCTCCTGCAGCAGTGAACAGAATAGACTTGGGACTGACTGTGGGTATTAGGAGACAAGGGGAAGATGTGCTTGTCAACAGTGGTGCCAGGCCAGAGTGACTTGAAGACAGAGAGAAAAGAAAGGATGACTACAAGAGTGTAGTTTTGTGGAGCTGTGAGGCAGTCTAATAGGACTAGTCTGCTCTCTTCATGTTCTGAGCTGTGAGATCCTGTTGCAGTTTTAGCTGTTTAGTCAGACAAACGTGCTAGAGTTCCCTCTCCCTGTCATCTGCCACTCTCTCCAGCAGTGGGGTGATGGATCAGCCATTTGAAATTACTTGGTTTGTGATCATATAATCTCTGTATGTAGTGTAAGGGGAAGCAGGAAAACCCCTTGGCAAGATGGAGTGTGAGGGAAAAATACAGTTCCCTGTTAGTTTGACTTCAGTGGTAGTATCAGATCACCCTGATGTACCTGTGAAGAGCTGACAGGCAGAGTCCTGCATGCACAGTTAGCTTCTCCCTGTCAGAGGATGAGTTCACTAGATTGAGGGGAATATATTAAAATTCACATAGGCTTGGCTTTACATTTTTTTCTTATATGAGTAATACCTAGGTACATATATTCTGGCACCGCAAATTTAAAATCATCCAAGCATTCAAAAAAGCAACAACTCCCATGGACCTCTTTAGTAGAGATGGTTGCTGTGTGAAGTGTTGTTAACCGAGGAGGGAACAAACAGCACAAATACAGAGGAAAATAAGTACAAGCCAAAGAAGCAATCAGCCACCTAGATAAAGGGAGCACTGTCATGGTGCATCCTAGCAGTAACTACTGCTGTCTAAATTGCCTTTTTCTGCTAGGACTGCCCTTGCTTTGCAGGTGATTTTTCCTACTGTTTATTTTTTAGGAGCTCTGGAGAAGAAAAAGCATATTGCAAAAGTGGGCTTGTAGCTGCCCACTTAAAGTAAGATGTTTTCATTGACAGTGGTAGTTGGCTGAATGAAGACGGAGGCAGTGCTGTACTTGGGCAATGGCTGGAGCAGCCACACCAAAGGATCAACTGAAAACAATCACAGTCCAGTCGGGTCTTGCATGGCTTTCCAAGTGTCTGCTACAGTGAAGGGGTACAGCTTTGCTGCAGGAATAGGTGTGTGGGGACTGGGAATATTTCTTTTTTGAAGACTGTCAACTGAGTATTTGTCAAACTACATGTTGTGTTTGATTGTGGGGAGCAAAGTAATCTTTGCTTGTTTGCTTCCTTCTTTGTGGCATCATCTGGCTTCCTTGAGCCATTTGGTAAACTGCTGCAGGGAGCTAACTGCATTTGGCAGGAAAAAATCTCACAAGACAATAGCTGTGTTTAGTTGCTGACACGATGGAAGAGCTTTGGGGAGATGATGGTGGTAGCTGTGGTGAGCACTGGCACTGAGGAAATGTGCATGGAACCAGTGTTGGTGAACCATCTTGGGTTTGTATACACCAAGTAATGCATTTTAAATCCAGATTGCAACTTTGGTTTTGTTGGATGCAGGACTTGTCCTGGTTTGTGGCTTACTGTCGAAAGAATTCAAACTGTAGCTGTAAACAATTCAAAGTATTCAAACTGTAGCAAATTTTTGGCTGTGACTTAATGCTGTCTTCAATGAGGAAAATCAGTGTTTCTTTAATAAATTTCCTAATGTCTCATGATATGACTGGATTAGATTGCCTTTTGAGTTCTTTACCACACCTTTTTATCTTCCTCCTTCCAGATTTTCTATTGTATATAGATATACCCATTAGTGTTAAGTGTGTAAGAAATTATGCTAGCAGCCAATACTTCAAACTTGTTTTATCAAATAGAAAATGCTAAATGGGTGAAATTTGCTGTTGAGTGATGACAAAAGGAGCCACAGAGAGAATGGTGTACAGAAGAAAAGGAATGGTGGTGTATTAAGGCCTGAAGTGTAGAGAAAAATGTTTTGGGTATACAGCAATATTGGTAATAGCATTTTTTAGCCACAGGCAGGGGTTTCAGTGGAAATAGATGAGCTATGTATTATTGCCAAGCATCTTAGAAGCTTAACTATAAAGGAAGGGTGTTGTATAGAAACACTGTAGTCATGAGGAATGATGTTCCAAGCAACAGAAATACCACAAGATGTTGTTACTGATACAATGACTGGCTGGCAGGATGAAGAGTTGATTGTAGCCAAATTAAGATAGAAGTAATTTTTCATCCAGTCTATTAAGAGAGGCCACCCATATGGGAAGGCTGATCAGTATGTGGGTCCAAGACTTTTTAGTCTGCTTTGATCTTGGAGCTATTGTTGTGAAAACCCCA
>WAAE01016848.1:0-55597 GCA_013400495.1 Nicator chloris
ACAGCCAGAGTTTTGCTTCCTTGCAGAATTTCTCAAAGGAACTCAGCAAGAAGTTGTTGAAGACACAGTTAGTACTATACTATTCCTGACTCTGCTTTTAACTGTCTGCAAGCAGTACAAGTTGAGTTAGCTTGGGCTAAACTCAGGAAATATGACCCTGTATGCCTTAGTTTGTTGCTTACAAATCAATTTTGTCTTTGAAGCTGGTTTTGCTCTGAGTAAGGTGGGACTTCCAGAGATCCTTTCCAACCTAAATGATAACCAAGCAAACCTATGAAGCACTTGTTTAAACTAAATCCCCTTTGTCATACCCCCAGCCATGCGGTTCACTCATGGAATTGTTCAACTGTTTGCAAGATGCATTGTTTGAATCCACCATGCTCCATACCTCCCAATGTCACAGAGAACAAGCTGTTATATTATATGTAACAAATGTGTTATATTTGTTCTATTGTGTGAATTGACACATATGGGTAACCAGGCCAAACACCAAATCACAGCTGAAATGCAAAGGGTAGATTTACTTAGTTAGCTTGTTAACAATTCTGGGTGGCAGAGAGGCCCAGTCTGCGCCTTTATGATCTCTCTCTCTCCCCCAGCAGGATACTCAAGCATGTCTGTGAGAGTGTGTTAGCTCTGCACAGGAATTCTACTTCTTAAAACAGGCAGAGGATGAACAACACTAGGCATCATAAAATAGTTACCCACACTGATAATTTTAGCATTCCCAGCTGCAAGGTCACTTTGAGCAGAACTATCCCACCCTGCCAAATCTTCCAGCTTTGACCCTTTCCCACCAAGATATTATTGCATGCTTTGCTAGTCTTAAGATTATTTGAAAGAATAATTAGGATTTCATGCACAACAGGGGAAGTGTCTGGGAGTATCTGTGAATCTCCCAAATACTCACCCAATCTAATGCACCTGCTTTGATGGGATCGCTCTTATGAAACTTATTGCATGGCAGAGGCAGTAGCTCATGAAAGTTCTGGCATCCCTGCTGTGTTTCTCAGTCTTCTGATATCAAAACCCTTGCACTCCATCTCCTTCCTTCTTACTCCTTAACCACTGTTCTGGGATCAAAGACTATTAGAGAGAGATTTACACATTTAAGCATATCTAATTTCCTGCACTTGTCAAGGAAGCTGTGGTCATTAAAGGCAATGGTGATATAGACAGTGCAATCAATGGAGTCCAGAATTCACTATTGATCAATTTTTCTCTGCAGCAAGTAAGGAAGTCCTTTAGGGAAATCCTAGCCACAAGCATTCCAGCCTCCACGGACTGTAGATTGCTATTGACAGTAGTGAGAGCAGCCCAGATCCTGATTCGAAGACATGATAGTTCAAGTGCTTTAATTAGGAGCTGAAACCCACACCTAGGGACTCAATATGTGAGCAGCTTACTCTGCACTTTGCAAACGAGGGAAGCACAGCAATGCACAGACAGAGAGTAAAAGGTGCTCAGCACATCTTTGCTCCTGAGCTGAGAAGCCATGCTAGTAACACCACTCCAACTCTACCAAAGCCAGTACAGGAGCAGGGCAGGGAATGGGAGGAGATGTAAGCAGCAAGGGAAGAAAGGCATGACCCTGGGGAGAGCAGGAGAGAACAGAAAGCCCAGCATAAGGCCCGCAGTGACAGTACTGACACGCAGCATCTTCAATATCAGCCTGCACTTACAACACCTGCATTGCCACCATATCATTTCCTGCCCTATTTAGAGGGAACACATGAGGCTTTATGCTTATCCAATATACTTTTATCAGATTTGATGCTTTTGGCGTCTTAGGTAGCTTTCTTAATATGATCTAAAACAATGTTTGGTTATGTTATCTCGGCACTCTTAACACTGTCAAAGTGCAAAACAGCTGTCCTGTGTCTGAGGTGTTCTCTACTGATGCCTGGAAACTTAAACAGGATGTTTCTAATCTCAATTTAAAAATAGTCCAGATGGCAACACACACATGCAGTGCTAAAACCATATTATTAAACTATTACTTAACAACACCATAATTATCTCTAAAATCTAATTTTAACAACAAAATATTTCCAACCTGCTTCCATATAAAAATACTAAGCCTTTATTTCATAAAAGATCATCTTAATAGGCACTTGACATCACATTTTTTTATTCATGCATTTAATGTGGTACATCTCCCTCTCTTATCCATTTAAATAAAAATAACTAGCTGAAGACATAATTTCTCATTGAGGTGAGAAACTTACTGGGAGTAAGTGACTTATAATAATTTAAAGATGTTACTGATAGCCCTTTAAGGGCTACTTACAATGAAAATCATGCAATTACTATGGCATTTGTATTTCTAATAACTTCATATTCTACTACACAGCAAATTAATTTAAAAAAAGAGTATATGCAGTGTGACTAAGATAATACAGACAGTTAAAAATGGGCTAAATACAGAAAAAACAATTCATTTAGAAGAAAAATTCCAAACAGTGTAATTTGGAGTGTTCCAAGCAACCTAGTGGACATTACTAAAAGAAGAATAAAAATTAAGAAAGGGAAAAAATAAATCCATTTAATGCTGCTGTATGCTGAACATACTGAGTTGTTTTGACTTGGTCTTTAGAACTCTTAAATCTTCTATTTTATTCTCTGAGAGAATGTTGATAAGACCTCAAGAGCATAGGAACAATGATAGCATACAAGGATTTTTTGTTCACACTGATTTTCTTCTGAACTATTTGTAGGGTGCAGTTTTGCCAAGTTTCCTTTCAAATCTGGGGCTTGCATTCAGTTACTTCAGTAGTAACAGAGGATTTCTATGCAAATAAAGCATCAATTAAGCACCTGCTTTATGCTTACTGATTCAAAATAAAGCAAATTAAGGAAACTCTCAAGATACGCGCCTGCCATCCCTTCCCCTTCCTATCACATACTCACACAAAGAAGAATAAAATCTCAAATTAGACTAGGAAAAGATCCTACCAGAAATACGGTAACAATTGTGTGCTGTCTGGGAGACAGACTGAATAAATTGGCCTTCCGTGACATTATGCTCATATATAAAGGCAAATTAATGTTGGCACTGCTCTGGGCTGTCTGCATTCGCACCCAGAAATGTGGAATTCATTTAATTGGATGAATTTCAAGTAATACTGGAAACTTCTGCCAATAACCAAATTGAATCTTCCCAGAATTAGAAAGATACAGAACATTCCTGCAGAGAAGTGTTGAAAGGTTTGACAGACAATTGCTGACCCAAGCTAAAATGAGTATATGTTTCAGATTGAAAGGCAGAGCTACTCAATAGCTCAATTATGTAAAATCTCTGTGTATTCCTGTTTTAGGATATGTGCCTAATTAAAGAAGTGTTTCCCTTATGATTTATACTATCATGACTAACACCCTAGAAACTTTTCTCTCCCAAGAGAATGCTAAATTTAACCATGGCAGTGGCTTTCTGTTAAGAGTTACCTACTGTGTAGCTTTTTAGTTTATGTCAGCCATATTTCAGAATAATCTTATCAGTAACAAAATGTGATACTCTGGAGCGATAGAATGCTTATATATTCTGGATTTTATATTATTTTCCACAATACTGGATGAAGACAACCTTTATTAAATGAGTAATAAATTATAGTATTTCTTAATATCACATGCTCATCATATTAATCTCATGAGGTTCAGATGAAATTGCCACATGTACCTTTAATAGTGACACTAGAAGGAGTGATATAGCCTTCTTTGTCTTATTCTTCTCAGCTGACAACACATTAGTCCAATATTCTTATTGATTAACCTCAACACTTTCATTCTCTTTTTAGATTCCTCTTCAATATGTCAGATTCTGTTTGTCTGCTTCCCTAGTTGAATGGCATGGGAGATAAAATAAGATGAAATTCCAGCAGCCAGAACAACTTAGTAAATATGCTGCTTCAAATACCTTACCTGGCAGATTAAGTTTTCTCTTATCTATATGCAGAAAAGCAATGCAACATTTATAGTAATTTCCACACCACAATTATTCTTACATAAATAAAATAATATAAGAAAAGTACAAAAGACCATGTTCATCAGGTGTTTACACCTCTATTATCACAAAATTAAACAGATTTCTTTTATACTTTTTTTCCTTGATATCAACAGATCAAGCTTCTGGAGACTAGGTCCAGCCATAATTAATGCTTATGGTGCATATAGCTGCCATATTAGTAAAGTTAAGAAGAGATTGGCATAATGCTTCAAGGTCATGTCACATAACACTTGCTTAAAATACAGAGTTACCAAGAATGATTAACTACTGCTCTCTAAGTACAAACAAGGAAATTTTAAATGACAGTTCCTGTCCCTAAGCATTTTAACAATTTAGATACATGTTAACTGAAAGACACTGAATATTGACTTGCACATTAAAAAAAAAAAAAGGTATTTACCCATATTTGGCACAGTGACAGACCACATGCAATCTCTGAAATCGGCAATACTGAGTTGGGAATAAACCTGAGTAGGCTGGCACACTGTGCACTTCATAGGCAGCATCAAACACAGGCAGTATAGAATCAAGGTATCTACACTCCATCAATGGCAACAGACTGTTATTTTCCATTTGCATACATTTCTGTTGTGGCTGTTTATCTCCCACTGGAGTCCCATTTCCTGCCACCTATTATCACCCTAACTCCTTCCACTAATGTGGCTCTTACTTTTTGTATCAGTTTCCTGTGAAATAAGTGTATAGAACAGCCAGACTAGCATGCCCTATTTTTTCTCTCCTATAAAAAACAATCCTTACAGAACAGTTTTTCTTTTCTTATTACAGAAATATCTGTGCAATGGACTTCTCAGATTCAGTATAATTTTAGAGTTCAAGCCATGTAGGCTGGGAAATTCAGGTCACCTCATGATCTTTATCACAAGGACAGATGCATGAGTTTTTGGAAAGGTTGTTCTCTCTTTCCTTGCTTAGCTAACATTTACCTTCAAAAGTTTAGGGGTTGAAGAGAAGTGGAAATCTGATATCCATCATCACATTAAAAAAAGCTCTGGTGTATACTAGCTATGTATATATGTATGGGTATTGTAAAACTACATAAATATAACCAAACTTCAGAAATAACATTAAGTATTGAGGCATTTGAGACAAGTGCTAAATGTAGGAAAGCTCATATTATCCAGTACGCTGCCACAGAGGAACAAAACTTCTTCCTTTGCAAAACAAAACCACCTCTCTCAGCAAGAAGTTAAAGATAGCTAGTTAATGAAAAAAAAACCCAACAACTTAAAGGACAGCATAATTTCTCCTTCAAATGGCAATCACTAACAAAAAGCTTGGACTTGCACTGTGTATAGTGGGAAAAATTGTAGTTGTACTGTACTGTTCCAGCACACCACATAGTGTTAAAAAAGTCTACCAGTGTTCATCCTGAGAACAATGCAAATATTCAGCTTTGTAAAACAATGAAAAATTTGTAAAATCAAAGCCAGATCAACAGCCTTTTGTGCAATTCATACTCACTTTATTCTTTGTAAAGCTGAACCAAAACTGCTCAGGAATTGCGTGCACTGTGGTCAGTGGAAGGAGGCACAGGATGCTCCCTGTTTTCACTTGTTGAACAAAATAGAGATGCTGACAGAATTTTCATTAACCAGCAAAATAAGAGGAAGCTTATGGGCTAGCTTGAAGCTTGAAGAAAATGGGGAAGCTTGAAGAAAATATTTTCAGGGAACTAGTTTAGTTTGTAATCACAGTAATGCCTGTCAGATCAGAGCCAACACTACTATATATGAGGTGATTTAGCAGCAAATGACAAGCCACACTGACTCTACCTAAGGAGTTGTTTTTCAGACCCATATAACTTGAATATCTGTAGGTGTAAGGAAAACACACCTGACCAACTGCAAGGCCACCTTACACCAGTTCTGACTTTCCACTGTATTCCCATGAGTTGTTGCAGTGTCAGAAAAGGGTTAGTTCTCTATTGAAGCACTGATGCTTACATAGGAATGGAAATGGTTTAGACTAGAAAGTGTTAATGCACTTCAGATATTTTCTTAAGTCTCTACAGTCATAATGCAGCACTCATGATTTCTGCTTTGAGCATTTCACTAGGAGGAAAAGATTATAAATAATATTCCTTTGCTCATGAATTCTATACTTTCCCTGCTGTTCAGTGATATTTTCCCTTCAGTACAATTCTACAAGAGAGAGTGAAATGACTAGTGATGCCTTCTGTTCCTGTCTCTCTCTTTACTGTCACACAAGAAAGAGGTTTGGCTTTCTTCTTTGGCAAAAAGAACTTAATAAATTTTGCTTCCTTTTTTTTTTCTTTTTTTCTTCCTGAAGTTAAAGGGTTGCAGTTCTGCCAGAATAAAATAAATGGAGCCAAAATTTTACCACTATACATTTCTACGTTACACACTCACTCTCAAAGATTACAGCCTTCAGGATACAGCTACTCAACTAAATCATTTGGCAAATTTTTTTGAAGCCAGACAATTTAGTAACCTTTAGTAACCAGGAAGAAGTATTTATTATTTAGTTTCAGTGGTCCTCAACCTACCAGATGCTACATGCTCCCTTCCTTTCAATGACCTTTGGCAGACATGCAGAAATATAAAAACTAAAGGACAGGATGCAGAATCACATTCAAAAAAATAAAATTTACCACCTGACAACAATCTACTGTCAAAATACCCCTGCTCTAATTAATGCCAAGGCCATACAAAAATACGTGTGTAGAGACGAAAGCTGTTGCATACTGGGCGCTCTTGTATTTCTGTAAAAATGCCTCAAAAAATGCAGTTAGAAGATTTATTGGTGTCTAAAATTGAGCCCTAATGCAGCCCTAGTCACTTCTGCAAAACCAGCTGGAAATGGACAGAGGACAGGGCAGCAAAACTGGGAACCTGATCCTCTTGGAGACAATATTCACTTGTTTCAAAGCTGACTCCACACAGGTAGATTAATGAGTCTACAAAGACAGGTCTAGACAATCCCTATTAAAGATATCACTTCAGGTTGAAGGTGGTAGCAAGGAAACCTCAACCAACATTTTACAGGTATTGCCTATTCTATCCTTATCCAGGATTTTATGCAAAAACTTTCTGACTCTATTCCTTATGGATGCTGAAAAAGATTAAAAAAAAGACATACCACATAGGTATAGATTGGTATAGATTGGCTGAGAGCAATTGTAATAGAATATAAAATATGAAGTAAATAAGATAATTCTACTATTCAGTAGTGTTCTAACTGCTTATTTTTCTCAGTATGGATAAAAAAAACGACATTTCCCTTGCCAATATTAAAACAGAAAAATATTAAGTTTTGTACAAAGGTTCAAGCTCTTTCAAGTCCCTAGACTTTCCTCCAGGAGTTTAGAAACTAATTGCATTTATCAGCTACATATGCAGTGATGAAAGGCAAAAAAAAAAAAGATAATAACATGTATTGTTTTCACTCTTGTTTTATCTGTGAACATTCAAAGAATGTAAGAGAAATGTTGAAAATTCTCTGATTAAACTCAGATTTTGCTGCTCTAGTTTATAATCTTTGGAAATTCACTGAACTGAAGGGCATTTTAGGACACTAGAAAACACAAAGACTTCCTTCACAGTTAACTTTTTTCCCCCTTAGCCCTTCAAGTAAAAGATTTGTAAATACAATTCCATTTAAAAATGTTACTAAAATTATTATTTTCCAAAATATAATGTAATTAAAATCAAATAAATTATGATTTTGGTTGGATTTCATCACAGTATTAAAAATATCCATTCAGGTTAAGATCAACATCTCTTCTTGACAAAGATTTTCCACAATATTTGTTGTCTAAAATATCAATTTTCACATTGCCTCTTTTTTTCAGAGAAGACCTGTATCACCAACATTTTAGTTTTCAAAGAAATAGAGAGTCTGGAGGCAGATGAAGAAAAAAACCAAAAAAGGATACTTGTAGGTAGCAGCCACATTTGTGCTTTACTTAAAAAAAGTAAAACGAAGTAGTAATCCCCATTGAAAACCAATAATATAACATCCTTTTTCTCCATTTGCACTATTTGTACTATTTGCAGTAATAAAAGACAGGAGCAACCATATAAAAGCACCCCAGCTCTTGAAAGCAACCAGTAACAGAATATTCCAGGTAGAAAAATTGAGGGTTTTAATTATTCCTTTTTTTTTTTTTTAATTATCTCCACAGTAGAGACACTTTTGTATGGTTATCTAACAAATGGCCAAGATAGGTGCAAGAGACTCCATGACAAAATTTGTTTCAATTTGTTTTAGATACAGGGCATGAGCATCTGTATAACAGATTAAAACAGATTTAATGAAGATGTGATTACTATTATAAGAGTAATAATTATAAAATTGAATGAAACAATATTTTAAAATTTAGCAAGGAAATTCAAAATGTATGAAATTTTTATTCAATCTAAGAAACAAATTTAGGCTGCAATGGACTGACCTTGTCTGAATACCAGGTGTCCACCAAAGCCATTCTGTTACTCCCCTCAGATGGTTTGGGGAAAGAAAATATAACAAAAGGCCCAAGAGTCAGACATGAAAAGATCACTCAGCAGTCACTGTCACAGGCAAAATAGAATCAACTTGGAGAAAAAGATCGAATTTATCACCAATCAAAACCAGAGTAGGATAATGAGAAATAAACCCAAATCTTAGAACGCCTTACCCCCACTCCTTCCCACTTCACAAGCTAAATTTCTCTCCCACATTCTCTACCTCCTCCTACCCAGAGGTGCAGAGGGGTAGGGAATGGGAGCTTTGGTCAGCTCTTCACAGATTGTCTCTGTGGCTCAGAGGCACAGTTCCCTCACCATGGTCTGCACCACAGGCTGCAGAGGAATCTCTGCTCCAGCACCTCCTCCCATCCTTCTCCACTGACCTTGGTGTCTGCCGGGCTTTTTCTCTCCTATTCTCAGCCCTGTCTTCTCTGGCTGCTGTTGCACAGGCTTTCTTTTCCCATCCTAAGCGCATTATCCCAGAGGTGCTTCCACCACGGCTGCCGGGCTGAGCCGGGGCCGCCGCAGGGCCTCTCCGGGAGCCCTCTGGCGTCGGCTCTGTCGAACGTGAGGGAAGCTTCTGGGGGCTTCTCACAGCAGCCACTCCTGCAGCCCCTCTGCTACCAAAACTTTGCCAGGTAAATTCAATATAAAGTTTTACCCATTTCAAGCATTGTCTTTTGGGCCCTGTAGGAGTAGGAAAACAAATATCCAAGAACTGAAGCTATTCCTGTGTCACCTTTAATCCTTAAGCAGTTGATGAAACAGTGAATTAATTGGAACTGCTGAACTAATCCTAACTTTTTTTCCCCCAAAGTTTTAGCAACTTTACTTTGCAAAAGAACAGTGCAAATAAAAAGATATGTCTCTTGTTCTAAATATTTTTTTTCATTAATCCAGAGGGACCAGAAGTATTATGGTAGGCTTCTAAAGGGCTAATGTACCTGAAAAGATGAACTGTCATATATTACTGTTTTAGGTTCATTGCACTAAGCTGTCTAATTTTAAAAATCCTAGTAAAGCAAGCCTTGCACAAAAAAATCTACTTCCCTGTGGATAGCTAACTTTCTCTGAATGTTTTAAAATTTCGCAGTGTTTTGTACTTTTCCCTTTTAGTTTCTCTAGGCTGCATACAGAATTCTGTTAGCAACACAATATTTTTATTGTCTGTCAGGAATAAATAACTGCTCAACTATGCTGGGACTAGCTCTCAAGATTGTCTCTGAGGATATTTCAATCCAGAAGATCTATGGAAAAAGACTGGATACAGCCGTGAGGAACAGAGCGTGTTTCCATGTGTTTTAAAACAACAATCAAAGACTGATCTGAATACACCCATAAAGAAAGGTTGGAGGGATTTTTGTTAGTCACTGATCTCTAAAAATTCTGCAAGATATGCACTGAAACTGGGCCCCATATGTTGTGAATGCACATACTTCCATGTTATATTCTTTGCTTAGGAACTTTGGAGTCATTATTCTTTTGCATACCTGTGAGGCCAAGATCCAGTTCTATTTCCCAAACCCTGGGGAGTCCAGGCAGTGAGCCAAAAGCATTTACTCTCTCTTGTTTTAGCTTAATTGCAATCTCAGGTCCTCAGCTATGGATGAGGAGAATGAGACAACTCAAGGGGGGGTGTGTGAATGTTACTTTTCTTTTCCTTCATTCTCAGCATCTCAACACCCAATCTCCTAACTGAGCGTGTGAAGTGCCACGTCTTATATCCTGTTTGTCACAACACTTTGTATTATGCTCCTTAGGCTAGCAGCAGGAAGGTAAGACCTTCACAGGAGCTGCTCAGATGGCTTCATGCCTCTGAGTTTTCCCCATTTCTGCCTCAGAAAACCCCACTCTTTCCAATGCTGATTAGATAATGTAGTGCCATTTTCCTCCAGGAAACAAATCACCACCACTGGTAATAGCTCTCTAGACAAATACTCACAAATTGGATGACTAATAGCAAAGGATGCTGAACTGTTCTAACTGGATAAGGGAAAATTCACACATAAGATCTTGTTGAGGAGCATTTCCAAAGAATCCCTTGTGTCTTTGAGAAATCTTTCAATAATACTATTCCTAGAACTTAAAAAGTGCCAGCTTTATTGAATAATTTTTTTATTGCTAACTAAGAAACCAATGACATTTTAATTTTCTAATACCTAATACAGGATCACTGAGCTGAAGAGGAACAAAATAAATTATTCAGTCTAAGCCCTGGTCATGAAATTGTTTGAAGCACCATCAGTTATAGAGACTCCATTAACTTGCATAGACACACATCAAAAAAGTTTCCCTAATATCCTCATCAGTGCTGTATTTTAGCTCTCTGCTCATTTGCTTACACTCTTGTTGATTCATTCCAAGTATTATTTTGTCTTTAAATGTAACACCTGAATCTGAGTACAAAACACTGAATACTGATGCTTTGTCAGTGCTGAACATATGCATAAAAATGGCCCAAACAAATCAGGGGCAACAAAACACTGAAAAACAGTTTGAGCAATTTAGTTTAAAATATTTAATATATCATTTGGTTTGAATCACCTGTGACCTGAACAATCACGATTTGCAGGCACTCAGTAAGTCATTTGATTCTGAGTAAATGAAGTGACTACCTCATGGATAGGTTTAATACGTAATTAAAGTATTTGATAATCATGCAATATTGTCAAAATCTGTATTATGGAATAATAGTGGTTGATAGTTCAATGTTTGTGTTTCTCCTTTGTCACACATACAGTTTAAGGACTAGGCATTACTGGCTGCATACTAACCATAGATGTGTCCAAGCAAATAATTGTGCTGAAATGGAATTATCCCAGGTATAGACTGGTATGAATGTAATTGATCAGATTGTGTGCTTTGAAAAACATACTTAAACTAGAACACCCAATAAAGAATTCCAAGACAAAAGTGAGTGTTTTAATAACTGATTTACCTGCAGTAAAGAACCTCCTCCATAACTTCCAAAAAATCTCTTAACAATATGCAAAATACAAAAATCTACATATTCTAATAAAAGTAAATCAAATGTCAGCAATTCAAAAGTAATTTACAAGATAATAGCACAGAGTTAATGTGGGAAAAGAATGATTTGGTGGGTAAGGCATTTTTCTGACACTCAGATGAAATGTAAAGCTAACTATGTTTAAGGTCAGGTGTTTCGATGCATTTCCCTTATTCAGGGCAGAAGAGTTATCCGGCAAATGCTGAAAGCAGAAAATTAGGTAAGTTGAAGAAGTATTGCTACTTTTAAATTAGTTATATTTTTGCTCTACCTTTTAAATTGTTTTTCTTTCTTTTCACAATAGAAGTTGAAGAAATATTAGATCTCACTAATAATAGGTCATAAGCAAGTCTCAGAGCCCATGATTTAGGAATTATGCAGGTGTGGCCCCAAATCCCTCATACCAGTTTCCTGTTTTGAAAAAAGAGGTTCCAGTCTCACTCAGGATACTTAGCTAACCGTACAAATAAAAATAAGGGAAATATAGGTCATAGTGTGGTGTATTATTCATTTAAGAAGGAATGGTCATAACTATAGGCAGTCACTGAACAGCTTCCCCTCCTATTAAATGGACTGTAAAAGCAGAAAATAAAGGTACAAGGTAACAGCTTAAAAGACAGTTTAAAAAACAAGTCTGCTATTACAGGAGTACTCAAGTACTTCTGCATCAGTGCTGCACAAATCTGCATTTTAGGATTTGTGAGCTTCCATATTCCTGCTGCCTAACTTGGAAGAGAGGTGGCTAAAAATATATTGATGAGACTTGCCATCAGTTTTTCATTTTTCATTTCCATCCAGAACATATTAAAACTGTGATCCTCCAGCATGCAGCAGCATGTTTTCTACTCAGAACCTGATATTCTCTATTTTGAAGTTTTGTGTACAGATAGAATAGGAAGAAAAAAGCCATTAAATCCATATCATTAGAAACAAAACAACTTTGTCCATAATTTATTGGTCATAGCCCAAGAATATTTGGCCGCCATGTGTTGATAGTTTTCTTCCCTAAAATTAAATTGTCCAAAATACTGTAGATTGAAATGTCAGGTGAGATATAATGAAGAAACTATCAGAAAGAAGACAAAACCCCCAAGATTTTCACCTCTATTTAGTCAGTGTCGATATCTGTGTATACTAGACAGCTTCGAATTTTAAAACATCATGCTATATGACTTGTAGCTGCTGAAAATCTGATTATTTGTGCACATTTACATTGCATGTCTCTATATTATCTATGTCCAGATATTTAGGAAATCAGAGTTACATCAACTTCTTAATTTAATTACTTATTTTCCCAAATATGACATTAGAGACAAAGTAATGGTGTGGATGAAATCAGAAGTAAATAGAAAGTGCATTTGCTTCAAATACTTTAAGATTTATTATTTGTATCAGGTGTGCACAATTTTAAAATCACTTTTTTTTGCTCCTCATAAACACTGTAATAACAAATATCACTCAAAAATGCATCAGAACAGGGCAAAACAAGTAAAATAAGCATTTGTATAAGTTTTGCTGCTAGAAAAAAAATTCTCCTTTTAACTGGATCAGCCTAGTTGGCTCTCATAATCTTGCTATAGCAGAACAATAACATACCTGTTTTCCATCAGCACGTGACCCTTTCCTTCATCTGCAACTGGCATCGAAGTGCAAAGCTAAAAGACAAAGCCTTCAGTATCATTTCCAAAGATATTTGTACCACTCTTGAAATATAAAATGTACAGAACTTAATAAGATACCTCAGCAAAACAATTAGCATTTTATCAGATTAACAGAGAGCAGAAGTAATTTGAATCTTTACTCACGATACGCAAGAGAATAAGCCCAGAAAAATATCCTTGAAACCAGAGAGTAGCATGCCCAGAGATCTCATGCACTAAGCAGGCACCGCATTTGTTATTTAAAGTCAAGATCTTCAGCCAGGTCTTTGACACCAGCAGTTTGGGCATCAAGCCCACCAGCTGCGTGGCCACCAGCTGGGCTGCCTGGCTTCCTGGGTAGCCCCGGAGAAGTTGCCACCAATGGAGCCAGCAAAGACAGTGCATCACCCACCCCTGGCAGTCAGATCTGGGATCCCAGCAGCTGAGAAACTGCCCCAACCTTCCCACAACTGAGGCAGCCAGGCAGTACAGAGCCTGAGGCAGTGGGGAACCTGCAGTGGGCAGCAGCAGAGAGAGCTCCAAGAGCTCCGAAGGAAGCATCCTGACCTGCGCATCACTTTACAAATCTCATCATGTGGGCTGCACAGGGAGCAGCCATCCCATGCCAGTGATCCCATGAGATTGTTACCAGTACTTCTAGCAGCTGAGAAGCCAGGCATCCCAGAGCCACTCCTTCAGTCTGATGATACTACCAGTGTCTGCTTTGGAAGGGAGATGGGTAGCATCTTGCATCACTGATCATGAGAAGAAAATGAATCCCTTTGCAAATTGGCAAGGTCAGAAAGGAGGCCCTTGACTTACAAATATAATTGGAATTCTGTACAGCTAAAAACACCCACAAAGGTTGGATAGACCAAGATGAGGGATATGAGACTGGAAGATCACAGGATTAAAACCTTAGATGAGCCACAAAATACCCTACCAGCAAACTGCCCTGAAGGAGATTTAACAAGCTAGTCTGCATGCACATCCACCTGCATGTGCCTAAGCATTGCTCTCTAAAATTTCAAGGCAACCTGAGGTAGTGTGAGCAGCTCAGTGAAGGCCCAGTGACCCATTTGCACTGGTCAGCACAGAGTGGTAGTCTGCCCATAAGTGGGACATCTCTGACAGCAGAATTGAGGTTCCATACTCCTTTTCCTCCATCCCAATCTCTTTGAGGGTTTTTTTCTTGTGTCCTAAGCTAACTTTTGAAACACTGGGCTCTGGAGAAAAAAGGCTTCAGTGCTCCTCAGCATGCTCAGACAAAATACTTGGCATTTTGAAGGCCCACTCTAACAGCAAGACAAATAGCTGGGGACAACAAACAACAATATGACAGTGTGTGAAGATCAACAGTCCTGTAAATGATTTCCAAGAAACTTGTCACAGTGAACCAGCAGCTTAATGCCTCTCTATGAGCATAGAGCTGCGATACCAATCTGTGACATGCAGCCACTGCTTCAGAGTCTTAAAAAAAACCTACCCACATTTTCCTGGAGTGGCATGACAAACTCCCTCCAGCTACTCAGCAGGTATTCCCTGAGATGTAAGCTGGTCCGACAGCAGAGAATTGGTTGGTTGAACAGTGTGAAGTGAATGCTCATGCTCTCAGCAGGGAAAATGTTTTTGTGGATGCTACTACATGCAATGGATTGTACAAAGAAAACTCTGCTGAAATGGATGTTCTTGCCGTGATAAGATGGATGGGATGCTTTTGAATATCCTGCATAAAGATAGTGCAGGCAGAACACAGCTAATGGAAATTGTAAAAATCACCATTATGCAGCAAGCCATGATCAATTCATAACTTCCACAAAGAGGTGCTACTGCTCTGAGGATCTGCACTGCTGTTTTGCCATACTTATCTTAGATGCAAATATAAGTAGCTCACGCTACGTCCTGTTTAGAAGTAAATTGAGTTCTAGGCAGAACAATGATTCTTTCTGAGGTGGGTGTTTCAGTCAATAATTTCTTGTTCTTTATTTCAGATACCCAAAACACACAGTTTTTCTGACTTCCAACAAAATGCTAAGTTATTTATTCTGTTTTAGGATCTCAAATCATATGCCCATGCCTCCACATCAATTAATTTTGGGCAGAGACTTTTTACAAGAGCATGTACTGACAGGACAAGGGGGAATGGCTTCAAACTGAAAGATGGTAGGTTTAATTTAAAATTCTTTATTGTGAGGGTTCTGAGGCACTGGGGCAGGTTGCCCAGAGTAGTTGTGAATGTCCCAGCCCTGGAACTGTTCAAGAACAGGCTGGATGGGGCTGTGAAAAACCTGGTTCAGTGAAAGGTGTCCCTGTGCATGGCAAGGGGGTTGGAACTAGATGATTTTAACATCCCTTCCAAGTTAGGCCATTCTATGATGCTACATAAGTGTAACATTTTTCTTTATAATACTAAAAGAGGCTTCTCGAAATCCATAAACACATCACCAATGTCTTTCAGATATCTAGTCAGATACCCTTCTGCAGACAGTTGTCTCTGTGAGAGCATAAAAATTGTCCTCTTTTTGTGCATGTAAGAGAAAATTTTTCAAACCCAACATTTTAGGATTTCTTCCTTTTATGCCATCCATTTAATAGTGGCATTCCCCTGTATAGTGATACTTTGACTGGGTAGGTCTTTACAGCCTTGGCTTTTTTATGGTTCACTATGACCAGGATCTTTACTCTCAGTTATCACCAGTCCTTGTTTTTCAAAAAAACATCCTCTGTTGCCTTCTAGATAGTGATGGGAATCTAATTAACCAAGGCTTGCAGTTAAACCTACTGAGAGATCTGGGGTTAGAGTTTGCTCTATTTTTGTTCTGGTAAGCCTGCAGCAACTCTTTCTTTCTGCTTCACACAGGTACTAGTCTTGTCAACATCAGATCTTTCCTGATCTTTGAAAGTATGTGATGCACTCCTTCAGAAGTGCATCATTCTTTACATGAAGGAGAACTATTTCAAAGAAAGCTAGATCTTTTGCACTGAATAATACCACAGTTTGAAATACTACTTTAGCTTGATAGTGCCTTACTTGTAGAGGTGAAAACAGAATTTTAAACCAAATTGATTTCCAATTCTAGTGATCCCCGAGCTCCCACATATAGAAACGTGACCAAATTATTCACAAGCATTGCAGGGATGGTTGCATGTGGTGTTGATATTAACAGTAGAGATAGTATCACATGCACAGAGCCCCTCCAAGTCTATGTTGTTCAAAAAGATAAAGTGCAGAAGTGCAGAATATAAAAACCCTCTAAGTACTGCTTGCTGTGGATTTTTTTTGTGTGTATAATGCCAAGACTCTCAAAGACTTCCATCTAGAAAAAGGACTGCAACAGATACCAAAGGTTGTATTGCCTTTCTGTGCCTTCCCTTAAAAAATATCCAAATTATTATAATGGCCTACTTGGCATATTCTGTCAGGTCACCTGGTAGCTTTCTGGCTTCAGCATACCCAGAAGAGCTGAATGCAGCCCTCTTCATATTTCAATCAGTCTGGCCTCATCACAACTCCTTTTCTGAACATTCTAATTTATTTTGGTTTCCTTCAAAAGTTTAATCGGTGTATAAACACTTCATAAATTTGCTAGAGCCAGAAGTCTTCCAACATTGCTGATACTTAAGAAGTATATCTATCACTTGCTTTGTGCAGTAGGCATTCCCTCTCTCTCTCTCTCATTGTCCTTGCACTATGAAAGGCAAATGTAGACTGATTATTTTATTCCAAGTGTCCCAGTTCACAGAAAATGGACATTTTGAATATATGAGACAATCCCCAATAGTTTTCAAGAGACATATTGCTGGTTTTCCCCTCTGTTTTACAGGGGGTTGGTTGGCAGTTTAGCTAAAAAGCCTCCATAAATTGAAGTTTCCTGGCTGCCACAGAAAAGCCTTTAATTTCCTCTATGTCTGCCCTTACAACTTGGCATAGCTCAAGCAAAGAGGAAAATATTACCCTGTGAACTAATAATTTAAGGTACATGTTACACCCCTTTATTATTTATACAATATTAAAGGCAGGCAAAAGGCTTTAAACATAAATTAAAATATAATCTTCTTTTTGAAAGCATACAGTCAAACAGGACATTAATTTTTATAAATATAATAGACCAAGTATAAAGGCTGGGTACAAAGACCTGAGGTAATAATATAAAATGGACTATGAGTAAAAAATAACTTAGTAATGATGGTTCTACACAAGTCTGCCTGTAGCCTGACCTGGTTGTCTCAAAAGGAAATCATGCTGGTGACAACATCTCCCTCTGAGAAAAGGTTTATCTTCATGCTGTGACAGATCTGAGCCACTCTGAACCCAGTTATAAATACTTTGTGTTGTTTACAGCCTGAATACTTTGAGATACCTCCACTGTCTGTGAAACAGGTGGAATGTAAAAATCAAAACTTTAAGAAATAGTAAAGGACAAATTCAGAATCATTGGTTGAGAGGATTATGGCTCAGCCTCTTCCTTATACATTTCTGTAAACCAGAAACCAGAACAATTGCAATTCTACAAAACAGGTTTGAAACAATTCTAGTTCAAGAGAAAGTTGTGTGAGAAGCATGTGTGGAGTGTGGTTTGCAGAGGCAACAATACATTCACTAAGAGAGACAAAAATACACTAAGTGAAGCAAAAAGTATTTTTTCCATAGGGTATAGAAGATTTATCTTATTTGCTGTAGTACAGTCTTGATTCTTTCCTTCTACTGCCATGTAAATAAAGGTATTTGCAGAATAAAATAAAAATATCCACAAGGGAGAGAGGTGGAATAATTTGCCTTCAACGCTTATTCTGTGCAAATGATTCTAAACTTCTCCCTTATGGGGACATGCCTAAAAGAAGAAGAACAAATTTGTCTCTGAACATATGACAGCACAGCTCTGCCATTTGAAGCTTTCTCTGACCTCAGGAGTCAATTTCAGTGCTACCCAAATAATTCAGTAATGTAGAGTCAGGCAACCACTAGCTATGTTTTATTCATATAATGCAAAGTAATACCTTTAAGGCCAAAAAAGGGGGAAAGGAGTAGTGAATCTGAACAGGATATGGAGATTAGCTTTTATAATCATAACAGTGAATATTCTTAACTGTAAAAATCAGACAGGTGCCAAATACAGCCAAAAGCTGTAGTGCTGTTGTATCAAGAATCCAGGTACACACACACATCTCCCGACATGAGGCCTAAAGACAGCTTAGAACTTGGAGAAAGGTCTTAACCATCCTGTGTGAAAACCCAGAATCTTATGTCACCTTTTTTCTTTGTGAGGACATCAAGTTTCCAAAATGAAAATGACAGAGGGACCTTTAGAGAAGAAAGACAGGTATAAATATAGGATTGGTGGGGAAAAAAGAAAGGTCTCAATGACCTTACATTGTTTGGACAAAAAAAGAAGGTGAAACAATTATCAAGCACAATGTGACATCACATTTACTGAAAATTTAATTTGATTGAATAATGATTATTATTAGCAGTCAAGATTGAAACTAAATTTATTACACTTAAATTCAGAATGTAAATAAGGCATACTGAATGGAAACATTCATTAAGATCTTGTGAAATTTGCTAGGTATGGTGATGGCAATGGAGACTGAAATCAGGGTGGCTTTTTCCCCAAAAGATTATAGCCTATTGGAACTAGAAACAACTTGGGCAAAATCTATTCAGACACCCTTCAGCAGACAAAGGCTATTTCTTCTACATAGCAAATGTTAAATTAAAATTTCAATTGAAAAATCTAAAGCTCACTTATTTCTTTATAACATTTGGTACTAAGTATCTTGTGCTAAGATTCAGAGAATGTAAAAATCAAAAAAATTTCCTAAAAGGCTCTGAAATACCCATTCGTTGCATGAAAAATGAGAATTGTCAAAAAAAAAAATTACACATATTTCCGTCCTCCTTGTTAATGTGCTTACTAAGCATTTAACATTTTCCTTGAAAATTTTATTTCAGAATTAGGGGAGTATTGTGTGATAAAAAGAGTGACTACTGAAGAGTCTGAGTGAAGTTAAGCAGCATATAATCCTTGCACAGCATGTCAGAGTTGCATCTGAAATTTCCTCGGGAGAAGTAATAACAGAAGTTGGTTACCAATCTCTGATGACTGCAATTACCACCTTTGGGGATGCTCAAACATTACAACGGCAGGGACATAACAAGACATGAGATGGAGAGGAAAAAAAACCCCAAAACTATTGGGAATGAGAAAAAAAAAACCAGATACCAGTGCAAAGTGACAAAAAAGGGACTGAATCATTATTTGTGGAGCATGAAAGTATAGGGATCCAATGGAAAAAGTGACACTAAAACCATAAAAAAATGCTGGATCAAGACCTTCAGAGACAAAGAGCTCTAAAAAGGATTTTGAGAAATTACATAACATTACTGAAGAAATGAGAAAGGTTCTTGAGGAAGACACTCATAAGAAAATAAAATATTTTAGATAGATTTTTTTTTTCCTTTTGAGACATATAAGATTTAGCAGGAAGCTAAATACTGAAATAAAAAAATAGGCAGCTCTCTTTTTTTTTTTCCTACAATATACAACTGGAATGTATTCACAGTTAGGCTAAAGAAAGGTAATGTTAAATAACGTCAGGAAAAGACAAAGAGTAAAATGAACACTCATGATAAGAAGCTCCATTTCCTCAAATCGGAGTTATCATTAGCAAAACGATGGAAAGGTAAATTCTTTAACTCTGTAAACATGGGAAATGCCTGAGGCAAAACTGGAGTTTGAGGAATCACTAAAAAAGAGTTTCTCATCACAGCTTTCACAGAAGACAGTGTAAACAGTAGGAAAAGAACACTGGCCCATTAAAAAAGAGAGTTTCAGTGCTACTCATGGTCAAGCAATATCCATGATAGATCTATAGGACCAAAATGTGCATATTCATGAAGAACTTGAAGCACACACATCTGGATGCAGAGCTAGTTTGTACTTGCTCTGAGTATTTCCACTCTATTGACTGCGGGAGAAAATCAAATACAGACTCACAATGGGGAAGATCCACGCTCAGACTCTCTATTATCCACAGTGTTAGATGCACCACTGTAATGCCTTCCTGGCAGAGCAAACGACTTACAAGGCAGACAAACTTTGATCATGACTGGCATTGCATCCAGCATATTTTTACAGTAGTTGAGTCTGACCTTAAAAAAACAACTCTTCTTTTCAATAGACTACCTTATTCAGAGTTATCAGTTCAGGCTGAAAAGGCTATTAAAACATAAAGAGTTTCTAGCTCTGGGAACTGAAGATACCCAGTCCTGTCAGATATCACACACTCTTTTGTCTAAGGCCCTGAGTGACAGGTTGATTTGATTGATATGTCTTGAAGTCCCATTACAGCTAAGAATGTCAAACTGCAGTCAGCTCTGTACACAGCTGTTAACTCCCTTTATTCAGTTCTGTTAGGATAAAACTGAAGGGTTTATTCTATGACATAATAATTAGTACATAGAATCTGAATTTTTCACGGGCTTGTCATTGTTAAGATAAAACACAATGAGAGCAAAGCAAACTGTCTAACAATGCAGTTCCAGCTTAAGAATTTCTGTGCGGTGAGGAAAACTTATATTAAGCATAAAGAACAATCTGTAAAAGTTTACTCAAGGTAGAAAAAATGATAAGAACAAGTTTTAGACAAGGAATTGGCAGTTCACCTTCTTGACTACTTGGAATCTGATATATCATGGACAAATTTTTTTTAAGTTGATATATAGATGTGCACACACAAAAATACATAAACGCACACACACATCTATACGCCGTGTGTTGGACCAATGTCTATGAATTTTAATGTAAGCATGTGTTCTTAGCCCATTTTTGATGATTTCAGTGTTTTGGTGCTTATTAAAATGTAAGACATTTTTGAAAAGCCAACATAAACTCATCCTTAAATAGAAAATTTTGGTTTGCCTTGTTCCACCTAAACCAGGGAATTCCCTGTAAATTACCAGCCAGTACTTTCCTAATGACAGACTCGTCTTCTGCGTGTAAACTTGTCTTCTGTTCAGAATTTAGGCAAAATTCATACAGAATATGGGCTTTGTCAATGACTCCTCCAAGGCCTTCTTCCTAGCCTTGTTAAAAATTGGCAATCTTGGTAGAGAAAATGACGTTTGCATCATTTTGAAGGTTTTTCATGCCTCCACAAGAATGGGTTACTGAAATCTGCAGTAGTAAACATGCTTAGTTTGCATCACTAATTGAAACAGATGCAAAAGGTGTCCTATTTTATGATACCTTGCTGTGACTTATCAAACTAGTTTGTGTATAAGGTAGCTTTCCCTAACTAATTCTAATAAAACACCACGTTGTAACGTAGCACTGTATGCTCCAGATGCCAACATAATTTTGACAGCTTAGAGTTACCTCTGTTCTACAGAGGACTTCCTGCCTTTTATGATGAACAAGATGTAGAGATCTAAAATTTATAAAGACTTTAACTTTATTAACTTAGGTCATATGAGAAATCACACAGTACAGGCCACAGTCCTAGAACTAATCACTCTTTTAATTTGAAACACTCCTTATCAGACTTCAGTATGTTGCTTCTAAAATTCACCACTATTTTTATCTCCTTAGTAGCTGATACAAGTTCCATAACAATATTTTTTATTTAT
Organism: Nicator chloris; assembly: GCA_013400495.1. Lineage (NCBI taxonomy): Eukaryota > Metazoa > Chordata > Aves > Passeriformes > Pycnonotidae > Nicator > Nicator chloris. The sequence continues at coordinate 21,767 of WAAE01016848.1, forward strand.
TTTAAGACACTGTAGCAATCTGTCTCTGAGAATCAGAAATTCAGACTCTGCATGGTATGAGATCTATCCAGGACACATATCAGAAGAATCTGCAAACAATTCTCTTATCCTTATCTACCATGTCTTTCAAAATCAATTTTCCCAATTTACTCTGGTATCAAATATGATAATTCAATTATTTCTTAATTCAGGCTGTTTTGACCTCACCAGCTAAAAATGATTTGACATTTTATCATCCAAAACTTTTACTGCAGTAATTTTACAGGGGGAAAATGTCCTAGATTTATTTAATTTTCTTTTCTTCCACTTAATAGAAATAAATAAATCCAAAGAGTTTACATGTGGTAAAGAATAATAATATCTGAAAACTCCTTTCTGGATGCTGAAAGCTGTAAGAGAGATATTGAATATTTTGAGATTAGTTCATCTAACTTCCCAGTCTGCTACCAGAATTTTGTTTTAAAGCACCTTCTATGAATGGAACTCCTTCCTTTTTAAGTTAGTAAAGGTTAATATTGTAGACCCTCTCTTGTATATGGGTTTTAAAGAAGGAGTTCTGCCATAAAAAGAAGAAATCAAGAAAACCTAGTCTGAGTTTATGAACTGTTTACGTTAGTTCCAAGTGAAGACACTCATTTAAAAAAACAAGAGAGGGGAGGAGAACAGGAGAAGGGGGCAGAAAAGTCAGAGTAGTGTTGGGTCAGTCATTATATATTTTCTAATCATTCTTCCACCAAATGATTGGTGATTACATTTTCATAAAAAATCAAGCATCTGGATGAAGACATATGAGAAAAATATATGAATTTACTCTCACAAATCTGAAAGCTGTTGACAATTTTACTTTGTTCTCCCTGCTTTTCCCAAGCTTCCTTTAAACTCATACACAAGAAAACTTTGGATTCCACGTACCAGAGTTGTTTGTTTTCTGTTTTATTTATTTTTAAAATCAGTCAATGCTTTATGTATCTTCAAGGTGTCTTTATTTCCTTGGGTATGAGATATAATTTTAAAGTGTATTCCAAATTATGAAGTGCATAACAAATTTAGTTTGGATGCTAAAGATAATTTTTTTTCTCTTCTTTTTTTTTTTTCCTTCTTTCCTCTCTCTATCCCTCTCTCTGAATAATGCCTTGCAAAAGACTTGGGAAATGAGAGCCTGTCAACAACAGTCATGCTGCAAAGATCATTGTAGGAATGAGACCTTTTTACAAAAACCCACACAGGTAGCAGCAGTGCAGATTCCTAGAACTATTACCTAATTATTTGCTAGTCCAATACTAGTGCAATTACCCATAAAAATTAGAAGAGTCTCCCTTCTCTGTATAAAGACTTCTTGCCAAGGCTGTTGTTTCCACCCACTGTAGTGTATTTTTGACATGAGGACACTAGTTCATTAAGGTCAATGATTCATTTTATATGGTCCAGTAAACAGCCAGCTTAATGAAAATTTTTGGCTGATTGTTCCTTATAGCTGGCATAACAAACAGCTGACTAAAGTATTCCAATGTTCAGTGAACAATGATAACAGTGTCTATTAAGGGTATGCAGCTATGCCAAATACAATCATATATAATCAGCTGCACCAGAAATCCCTGTTGGCACATTGCAGAACATCATCAGTCAGATGATGCATCTGCTACAAGTGGCAGCTGTTGTGCTCTGGAGTGTAGACAATTAGACATGAATATACTCCTTGGGCTATCTGCAGCACTCAAGCATGGTATTAACTGACACCTGTTAAGCTGTAATCCCTACAGTTTTGATATCTATTCATGATAATTACTGAAAATACAATTTAGGATATCTAAAGACATGAGATCTCATAAATAACAGTGAGCATAACAGCAGTACTTCATGCATTTTTGGGCTTTAGGAGAAGCTCTTTAAATAGGTCACAAATGGTCAGGCTTACTAAAATTATAAGCCTCTTAGCAAAGTCATAAATGCCAAGCACCAAATGTATTGACATGTAATTTAATATGTGCTGCAGTGAAAATTTTTATATGTAATTACTGAAGTAGTAATAAGTAATATTGCAAGAAGTATTAACTGTGTGACCAGAAGAATCAGAGAAAAAAATCCCTGTATGTAAGGTTGCAAAGAAACAGAGCATAAATCATTGCCTTTGGCATAAATATTTACACATGCAGTGAGCTAAGATTTTTATTGGATTTTGCTTTTTTTAACCAGATCTGGATTTTTCTTCATATCACTAGATTAGGTGGTAATTTTGATTATCCTTCTGACTTTCTCTGGATGACAAATTTTTCTTGTAGTGAGGAAATAATCCTGAGGTTTATTAAATTGTTACATATATCTACAAGAAATATGGACTGCTGCAGATGTCCTTAAAAAACACCCACCACACAAAGTTATTAAAAAAGTGTTCCCTAATTAACTCTTCTTCAACCTAGAAAAATATCATGCCTGGGCAAAACACGATTAATCATGAAAGCATATCTGAATGCCAGGGGTTTGCAAACTGTATTTAAATTCTTAAACTCAAAGTTTGTTCATTATTGATCAAAAACAATGGCAATTGTTCTCATACAAAGTGATAAAGCAGATATAGATAATGCACGCATACTTACATACCCTTTAAAATCATGACAAAAGTTTCTGTCTAGGTTTATTTCCCTCTCTTTCTGATAATTTTTCTTGCAAAGAGTGAAAGAGAAAGAAGAGATTTTGTACAAAATCTAATTGCATAGAATGTTAAAATTATGGCTCTCAAGACACTATAAACATGTAATGCCTTATTTTAATAACTGTAAGAGCTGTTAATTTGCTAATTGCAAATCTATTATCACTTAAAGCACAGTGGGAAGCATCAGGTTAACATCACAAGAAAATCAATATTTTTTCCTTTAAAGCCTGTTGTGTTGCTGAAGATTTGTTTTTTAGCTTCATCTAGTTTTCTTGATTTTTTTTTTAAATATAATCCTGAGTGGTTCTTAAACTGGATCTAAGGCATTAAAAAGAATCTGGTCTTCATCACTGCATATTATTTCATTCTCTGAATTTGGGTAAAGCCCATAGAGCATGCAGTACAAAGTCATTTACTGATGTGCATACTGATAATTTAGCTGTTAACCCTGTGAACAGCCTAACAAAACTTACTGAAGATTGTAGCCTGCCAGGAGTTAAAGCCTTGCACACTTGTCTGTAAGACTGGAACCTTAGCAACAGGCTAAGAGAAGGCAAAGCACTTATGATATTCTCCAACAACAGAGAAACAGCAAACATTTGAAAAGAGCTTAGGTTTTTATTTCCATGCAGAAAACACTTAACAACATATTGTGATGATTATTCAGCTCTCTGGAGAGCTCTAAGCCTGAGAAGGCACCAGCCACAGTGCACAAACTAGTAGACAATTCCTTTCCCTCCAACAGTACTTACCATGCTGCTTCACACATCAGACTGAGGGCACGAAGTGCTACAGGATACAGAACATGACAACTACCTCAGAAGTCAGCAGTAGAGGCAGCACTTTCAGACTAAGGGTTGGGATTTGATCAGGAGTAGAGCCAAATCTGCTCGGGAAGATGGAAGCCTTGCAGGACAATGAAGCCACCAGCTGCAACAACTCCAAACACTGATTACCAAGCAAACACTAAGCAGGCCCACCTGGAGTCTTACTTTTTTAAAATCCCATTTTCCCCCAGCAAAAACCCCTCATTTTGTCTTGCTGAATGCTCAGAGAGCAACATAATTTATGTGCCAGATGAATATGTGGGACAAATTTTATTACAATAAACATTTTGGGAATACGAGGATAAGCAAATTACTAGGAAAGGAGCAACTATGACCAGAAGTTCTTCAAAAGCTATTTCACTCAACAAGAAAATAGTCTAACAAAACTAAAAATGCTGCTTCAGTGGTATGTTTTTAATACAAGTTTGGGAAATGAGAGCTAAAGGTCCAAGCAATGGCCTAAGAACAGATTTTTCTTGCAATCTAGCATAGCTTGATTCATGTGCTTTGGGAAGGGTGGTTACAGGTCTCTGTAACTTCAGGAGTCTGTATGACTCTTGTCATGAGACGTGAGTAATACCAGAGGAATACAAATACCCTCTGCAGCACCACTTTCAGAATGATAGATTTAAAAACCTCAGTCATCCTGTTAAGACTGCACTTTAATAGAAATGGAACCAGTCTATTGGCACTGAAAATTAAAAGGGTTGTAGAGAACTATTTATGCTAGGGACTAAGTGAAAGTCAACAGGCATATAGGAGCACCTGGTTCAGAATGAGGAATCCCCTGAGAGGATGTGGTTGATATTCATGTGTCTCTGAAAGGCCAGGAGGGAATAAACATAAAAATAGGATGGACAAACCAGACTGCTAGCCGGGCTGTCTGACTGGCATGTGCAATGTCAAATGCAGAATCGCAGAATCACACAGAAATAACCAGGCCAGAAATAAAGACCTCTGAGGTCTTCAAGTCCAACCTATGACCCAACACCACCATGGCAGCTAGACCGTGGCACTAAGTGCCACAGCCAGTTGTTCCTTAAAAGCCTCCAGGGATGGTGACCCCACCACCTCCTTCAGCAGTCCAATCCAGTATCTAATCACTCTTTCTGTGAAGAAAATCAACCTTTCTTTGGAAACAAAGTAGAGCAAAGGTAAAATTTATTTTCTGTGCCAGAACTGCAAGCCTAATGCAGAGGATCCTGATGGTACTGAGGATATTCCCACACTCAACATATTCTGTGCAGCAGACAGATCAGAGGGGCTAAATCACTAGAGAATAAATGCAGAAGAACTACCAAATGAAGTAAATTAGGTGTTAGTTAGTGATCAGGACTGAGTGGGATTTATCTGAGGGTTCCAGAGTATTGTAAGAAGAAACTGCAGAGAAGATGGGGTCTCTTGAAAGCTGAAGGAGATATGTTTAACTTTTATGGTGGTGGATAAAGTGGTTGCAGAGCTATTATTAATCCAGTTAGAGGAGGTTCAGACTGGACAATAGGAAACATTTCTTTATGAAAAGGATGGCCAAACACTGGAATAGACTTCCTAGAAAGGTGGTTGACACCTGGAGCCTGTCAGTGTTTAAGAGGACACTTCAAATTTTTGGTCAGCAATGAAGTAGTCAAGAAGTTGGACTAGATGATCTCTGTAGGTCCCTTCCAATTGAAACAGACTATTCTGTTATATTCTAAATCCCACAATAAAAGAACTAAGGGCAATCAGTGAAATTACTTGAAGATGTGTTTAAATTAGATAAAAGAATGTTCTTGAGAACTTGCTGCCACAGAAAGCAACAGCCAACAGTTTTCAATAAGGATTACAGAAACCCACACACAACAGCTTCGTAAGCCAACACCAAAGGTGTGAGGCAGGGAATGGAACTGTGGGTGGGTACTGGGGGAATCTCTGGGGAAGGGGCTGTGTAAATTGGCCAGACACCCATGCTGTCCTTAAATACCATCCTCTGCTGCCCCTGCCAGTCTGACCTACACTGGGACGTTGGCTGGGCTAAGTGCATTGACGGGGTATTTTTTCCAGAGTTCACAGAAGTCCAAGGGGAATGATAACAGGAAAACTACACAGAGTGATATCTAAGGTGTTTCATTCAGAGGGATATTAGGATAATTTAATTTGTAGTTATGACAAGATTTTTAAACTTGTCTTATAAAATAAAGAATTACTTCCATGTGTTATTCTTTTAATCTTGAGAAGGTAAGGCTGTTAACTCAGAGATCTTTCCCAATATCAGTATTTGCTACAGATTCTTACAGAAAGAGTCCTAAGGAGTTATGAAGTTAATGGATAAGAAGAAGAGATGGCACAAGCAGAATAATTCAATAATGATTGAAAATACATTGCTAAAATTTTTGCAGATAATTTTTCTCCACAGAGTAAAGCTGACAGAGCTGACAGTCAATTCTTATACAGCTGATAGCCAGATCTCCCAATACAAAATCTGATATTATAGAGTTGATATTTTCATGGGGTAAAACTAAAAACTGTAATTTTCTTCCTTTTCTCTCTTCCACTATACAGTGATTATTGCAGGTGTGAAGAAAGTTTCATTCTCCTTTTGTTCAAGCTCCTCTGTGTCCCATTGTAATAAACAGGGCAGTCATGAAGCTCAGAAGCTTTTTACCATTTACGAACTGATTTCTTGTTTGTCTTTTAAATCCCTGCCAAAGACTCCAGAGTTGTGGAACAAGTGGCAATATACAGTGACCATCTGCACCACCTTCATTTTTTGACAATTCAAACTGATTTTATTCATCCTGTGGAATTCATGTCTGATGATATGTGTTCACACCATCCAATGCATCTGGGAGGACACTTAGTAAGAGAACACTGAGAGGAGCAAACTGCACCATGGCAGATGCTGCTCTTGCCCTTTATGTGCAGGGTAAAGGTTTTATCCCTGTTTCAAGGCTTCAAATTTAGATAATTTCTAGAGCCATGCATATGAAATATAGCCCAATGCCACTGATTTACTTTGCTGATTGATGGCACTTATCCTCAAAGACACAATAGAGTATGTTCATATAAAGTCAGCAGGGCTTTCTAGGACTTGCACAAAGCACTTTAACAGAATAGATGCTGATATAATTCAAATCAGGAATAAAAATAGTTATGATGCAGAGAGCCAGTGGTGCATAGAAGTCACACACAGATCTGAACAGGGAAATAGTGATTAATATGTCTTCTCAAGAGCAGCTTTACTCAACTAAATGAAGCAAAAGTGAAGCACTGTGGAATAGTCTTTCATCTTCATTATTTTACAGTAAATAATTTTTAGACTGGAAAGGTATTGCCTTAATTTGCTTGATTTATGAAGACTGATCCAGCAAAATATTATATCATGTTCGTAACTTCAAACTTCAGAAGTTCCATTAAGTTTACTGGAATGACTCACATACTTAAAGCGAAACACATATTCAGAGCTTTGGATGAGTATGACCTAAATATTAAGTGTAGTGACTAAAATGCATTCAGAATTAATAAATCCAAAGGATATGTTGATATGAATTAAATAATAGAACAAAAATATATGAATTCTGCACAAAACCCATAGAAAAGTGTATCCCACTTACACAAAAGATATGTAAGACAATGCAAAACATCATAAAATATGAAAAGGATTAGCATGTAGCTTTAACATAGTTTCCCAATTATGTTAGCAGAAAAGGTCAATAAATTGAGGGTGCACATTTCATAGAAGTTTCTACTAAAGAATTTTATTTACATTTATTTAAAAATTAATATAATTTAATTTGTGATACTTCACAATATCATAATACATTATTTACTTCTAAAAGGGAATAATACACCATTTAGATTTATTTCTTTGGAATGTCTTTGGAATGTTAATACTTTGCCACACAATAGTCTAACTGAACTGATATTTCTTAGGCAAACCGTACAGTGTCAAATTTTAATTAAATGTTTGCTTGTCAGGTTTCCTAAAAATAGACAGGAAAATCACCTAAAACAACAGAAATTATACTGTTCTGTAAAATGTGAGACAATATGATTTAAATGTATTTTTCCCTTTCAGTTCTTAGGAACATATGGCCATTAATAAAGTTCTGTGGTTTAGGTATATAACTTAAATCTCTTAAAAGTACATAAAGTACTATAGTTAAACAAAAAGATAAAACCCCACATTATATTAAAGCCATGCAAGATTTTGGAAACTGGAGGTAAACAAACAAATAATTTTAGAAGCAGCTCCAGGAATCTGGTTAAGCCTCTGGTGACTGGCTCACAGATGTATGCTAACATGCATGAGAAGAGACATTTATCGTAATAGCACCGTAAAAAGGATTGGTACGGTGTCCTAGATGTTCCCAAAGTAAAAACTGAAGTACCAAGAGTTTAAGATCAAAATTTTAGTAGGTCTACTAGAGTCCAGCAGTTTATGCTACGAAACTTGAAGATGAGGTGGCAATAGTCATCACAGAGAATAAATACGTTTATGGGAAATTTGCACTGCATATGAACTAATTCATATGTAGAGATATAAAATATTTCTTTACATGGTGATATAAGAGGACTCATCTGGGCTTGAAAACTGTGTAATGTGATGTGATTAGAGATAAATGTGTTTAAAAACCCTGAACACAAATGTGTGCTTTCATCAGTCCCACTCTTTAGCTGATGGATCAACTTTTCACAAAACAAGAAAATTGCTGTTTCCAAAATTCTTGTAAGTAGCAATGCTTTCTTATTTATTCTTTCATATATATAGATATACATTTCTTGACTGCTGTGAAATCTCAGCAAAAGTCTGTTCTCAGATGCTATTTGGAAAACAAAATAGAAAAAAAGGAAAGAGAAATAGGGAAATAAGAAAATACCTTACAGTCCAGATTCTCTCCTCTTAAAACCCTCAAAAAACCCAACCAAACAAAACCTCACCAACCTATAGACTATTCTCCATTTTCTAATTCTTGTTCCAGCTATTTTCCATTTACACTTCTCTAGTCTAATGTAAGTCTCAGTGACTTCTTCTTCCAAAACTGTACTTCTGTACATAAAAACTTTACATCTTCTATACAGTTTCCATAGTTCCACACCTGTGCCTCTCTTCACAGAGAGGCCAGAGAAGCAACAGAAATTTTCTAAATGTTGTTTGTACTGTCTTGTTCCTATGAACAGTGCATTTCTGATCTTGAAAAGGACTTCTGAATCAATGCTATCCTGAAGCTTTCCCCTGCTTTCTGCACTTTGGCATGATATACTTGACAAGGTCAGAGAGGTAAAGAGAAATTTTAACATTTATTTGGCACTTTCTTCCCCTTTAAACAGTAAACCTGTCCTAATACCACTCTTTGTTTCTTTTCCCTTGCCTTTATTCTCTTTCCGTGCTTTTTCTTTGTATGCTCCCTTTCTCCTCCTGCATTTTGCTCCACCATAGCAGTAATTATTATCTTGAGCAATAACCCACTCCATGCCGCAATTAATATTGTCAGCCTTAGCTGCCAGCAGATTTTTATCTTCCCTTTATACCGAAAACCAGGGACTTAGGTAAGTGTAAAGACAGATCATGCAACAAAAATCAAGCCCAAACCCAATGGAATTAATTGCCCTAATTTTCCTCTCCTATGCAAAAGGGAAGGGAAGCAACATGGTTTGCAGAACCTCTTTAAAAGTGAGGGGAAAGGACAGGAAGATCAAATCTATTGCTTCCAGAAACAGTGTAACTCCTCCACTGTGAGGAAAACACTGGGCCAAAATATGAAAAGGTAGTGGAAGTAGATTTTTCTTACCTTTTTTTTAAATTATGACTCATCTTGGACATCTTTTAATTTTTAAATTTGATTTTGACAAATGACTGAAGACTGTACAATTATTTAGTGTTCTCCTTGTGGGGGAGTCAAAATGGTACCTGCAGTTAGAAGCTGGAACAATTTGCAGAGGAAAAATTACACAAATGTTAATGATGCATTTTAGAAATGCACTATAAAAAGTCATAGACTATGACAATTTTATTTTTCCTTTGGCACAAACCTTTAATGAACATTTTACGTCTAATCCAGAGACACAGAATTTGTCAGTATTTCCTATTGACTTTACTGGGGTTTGAATCCACCCTACTGTACTGGCCTATTTTCACCTTTTTCTGCCAGAAACAGAATACATGTTCAAACAGAGAGTTCATTGTCACCTTCTATTTGAGAAGAAAGCACAAAATGTATACTTAGTTACTGCTTTTCTCCTTCCTGACACTGATTTTTAAAAGAGCCAAGAAAAGAAAGGAAAAAAGAAAATTTCAAGGATTTAAAGATACAGAAATGACTCCTAGACCTGTTGGAGCGAATTCCAAAGGAGGGCCACAAAAATTATTACAGGGATGGAACACCTCTTCTGAGGGGAAAGGATGAGAGAAGTGGGGTTCAGCCTGGAGAACAGAAGGCTCCAGGGAGACCTTAGAGCAGCCTTTCCATACCTAAAGCTGGCTTACAAGAAAACTGGAGACAGAGACCTTTTACAAGGGCATGTAATGCCAGCTTAAGGGTTAATGGGTTTAAATTGAGTGAGGTTGGGTTTAGATTGGTGTGGCATTGGCAGAGATTGCTCTGCAGAGAAGTTCTGCATGTCCCACCCCCAGAATTTTTCAAGGTCAGATTGGAAGGGGCTTTGAGAAAGCTGGTTTAGTGGAAGGTGGCCCTGCCTTGGCCGTGCCTGAGTTGGATCTAGGGGCTCTTTAAGTTTGCTTTCAACCCAAACCATTCCAGGAATCTATGATACATCTTCACTTGACTTTCTTTCCATTTCTCTGAGGCTTAGGGAGAAATCTGGTGACTGTTTTTACTGTTGCAACATGATCTGGATTTACTGCCTATGCATTACTGTCCTACACATCCCTATGCAGATCAAGAAAACCACTTCCTTTCTGTCTGTCCTACCAAGGTTATTGCAACACTGTGTCTCAGTCTGGGGAACATGGAGCTGGAAAGCATCCTGTCTATTTTCTTCACAGTATTTAAATACTGTAGATGACCCTCTCTCCTCACATGAGTAAATGCCCCCATATCTTGTTTGGTTCCATGGTAGCATGGGGAATACTATCACAGATGCTTCTTTTAATACTGTGTAGTTATTTTATTTCCTTTATCATAATGGGTTTCCTATCTCCCAGACATCACACAAAATAACAGAAAGGGTTGCCACTGTACAAGAAACCAGAGCATTAATTTACCAAGGATGAATGCAAATGTCAGTAATGAACTAAGAGGAACACTATTCTGTGTTTAGTACAGGTTTTAAATAGTTATCTTTATACTATTTAACATTTTAGCTCTGTTTTTTTCCTTTCAGATTTGTAAAAGTAAATGAGCGCATTAGTAGAGAGGGACAAATAATGGGCTCAGTGATTTCTATTTTTAAAAAGTGTAACAGGATAGGATAGTTTGCATTTCTATTTGTAATGGTTTGGAAAAAAAAAAAAAAAGGGCGAATCAGAATGTTACGTCTGGAGAACTTCCTCCACTGGTCAAAGGGAGTTAAAAAGACACCCAGCAGGAAGTTCTGCCTCTTTTGCCTCTAGTTTTCAGGAAGGTAACTTGGGACCGTGCCGTGGCCATGGGTTTGTACGGGAGGGGCTAGGCCTCAGCCACTCTCCCGAAAGGGAGAGGGGAGAGGCTGAAGGGAGGGCTTAGCCCCATCCCATGTACCACGGGAGCTGGGGGGATTAATCCCAAGGTAAATCGGTCCCAGGCCTCTCTCCTCACTTGGAGGAAGAGACGGCAGATCCTAGCCAGTTGGCAGAGAGCCCTTTCCCTTGATCTCCTCCCCGGTGACAGGGGAGGGGGAAGGGGGAAGGTGGTGGCTCGGGCTGCAGAGGCGGCCGAGCCGGGCGGCCATGGGGCCGCAGGGTCGGAGGCAGCCAGGCAGCAGAGAGGACCCCTCCCTTCCCCTGTTGCCTTGAAGGAAGGGGGACCGAAAAGGGAGGGGTGGGAAGCCTGGAAAGGTCCCGGAGCAGGCCCTGGCCGACATGGGATGAGCAGAAGAAGCTGTGTTTTTTTTTTTCCTCCCTTGTTCTGCCTCAGTTCCAAGGTTCCCGGCGATAGCCGGCAGCTGACGTCATCTGCAGAAGAACTGAGACAAAGTTTTTTAACCCTTTTCCCTCCTTCTGAGAGACATTGTGAAGAGGAGAAGAAAGAAAGCTTCATAGCAGATGGACAATTTTCCTTAGTAGATTTGGGAAAGTGCTTCATCTAGCAACAGTGTGGACTGAGTAAAATCTCACTGAAGGCTGGACGGGCACTTTGAAATATTCCCAAAGACTGAGAGAAACCCCTGCAACATTCGGGCAGGTTGCAGAGGGATGGAAGTCTAGATATGAAGGTTGAATTGAATTGGAGTTGTTGAGGGGTGGGAGGGAAAAGTGCTCTGTGACAATTTCAATTTTTTTTTTCTTTTTTTTTTCTTATTTCTTTGAATGTGTGTGAATAAATCTATCTTTTGATTCCTAGTTAAATTGTTTTGCCTTTGTTTCTGTTTTAGTCATGATCTCAGATGAGAAAATTAAGAAAATTGTTTAGCAGTTGAGTCAAACTACCACACTATTTTATGATATTTTAAATATATTCATTGAATGACAAAACTTTTGATAAATTAAAAGTTATTAAGGTTTCACTCTAGAAGTTTCATTCTAGTAAGACAGACTAAAAATATTTACCTGTGTGTTTTCCTTCTTATGTAACTCCTGCTGTCACAAAGCAAATAACCTTCACTTTGACACAGTTTAAGTAAGTCACACAGTAGGTATCCTGATAAAGAGAAAGCAAAATTCTTTTTGTTGCCTATTCTTTTGTTATTTGTGAAGAAAGGAGGATGCTTAAGGGGACAACTGAAGCTCAGCTGAAGAGTTAAGAGTGGGTGGGAGTTAAGAAGGAGAATTTGACTTACTAACTGTTGCAGTGTTTGAGACAAGAAAACTGAGTAAACATCACCTAGAAAGAAAACAATTTTTTTAATAATAGGTCTGAAATATATACTTAGAAATAAGTTGTGCTAGAATGCAGATCTCTCAGTGGTAAAGAATGACTGTATGCAAGCTCTTAAAATATCATAAAGCACAGAAAACAATACCCCCTGCCTTCTGTGCTGCATCGCTAATGCTTAAATCCTGCTTTGCAGTGTGCTCTAGATGATGCTGAAAGCTGAAGTTCTCCCTCAAGGGTCTCTCAAACAAGGAGGCATACATGTGACTAAAAGCCACTTTTACTTCTCAGATCAAATCATGTATTAAATGAAGCTGGTTAGCCCCAAGGCCTAATTTTTTAATATACATTGCTGTCACTGCTTAAACATGACAGAATTGAAGACACTTCTAGAGCTGGACACTCCTTAAAAAGGTGAAATCCACTTAAAGGTTTCCCAAAACTCAGCAAAACTTTGAAATTTCTTTTTTTTTTTCTCTTAGTTAAGTAGGCTAGATTTTATTGTGGTTAATGGACTCTAATCAGACTGGATATACTGTATAAGAAATACAAGATTTTACCGCATCTCTTCTGAAACTATCCCTGTCCTGGCGTCTGTTAAGAAATTTATCGCTTAAAGATCAAATAATACTTTCAAATTCAAACAACATAATCTGAAGCTCCGTTCAAAGTTGCAAAGGAGACATATCTATACTTTACACAGGGAGCTTGTATTAAATTCTAGTCTCAGTGTGGACTGTGTTGAATCAACACAAAGCATGTGGTGTGGTTTTTTTCACCTATTTTCTATTTATCTTTTACTGTCAGTAGTTTCCCCAGATTGAACTAGTCCAACCCTGAGTAAAACGAATATTTTTCCTTGCTGTATCAGCTATCATGTTTTAGTCACTTGAGACTTATCAGTCTATATTACTGATATATTATCCAATATCACTGATAGTTCTATATAACTGTTGCTCTTCTACAGAAATTGCTGATTTTTTTAGGCACTGTGAAGCTAGCTGCTGTCTGGATATTGATGAAGTCATAATATGGCATCAAGGAGCTCAGAGTAAACAAACTCACTAAATGCTCACCTTGCATTTTGTCCAAGCTCTGTGCAAGGCTGTGCTGCTGCCAGCACTGACACTGCCCAGGCAAACACAGAGAGCATTTGTTTGCATTGATGACATCACCACAAAACCTTTTACATGACCATGTAATTCTCAAGTGGCTTGTAAATTAGTGCAGCTCAAACAAGAATATGCACTTTATGCTTATTCTGGCAAGATACAAAGGAACTTGAGTAGTGTAATACGCTTTTATGGTAGATGATATAGCAGCACTGTAATTTAAACTTTATTAATGCTGCTGTAGAAATAAAGCCTACACTTCTTTAAAATTGTTTTTTCAACGTAAGTATTGCATTTAAATGCAGTGTCTGTTGTTTTCAAAAAAATGTTTGAAATAAAACTGTATTATACTCTGTGTGTGAGGACAAAACAATTGAAAAACAAATTAAAGCTATTACCATGCTGCTAAAGTAGACAGAGGTAAGGAAATGTAAACAAACAAACAAAAAAAATCCATCAAAAATATACAGAAAATCTACAAGTTTCTCATCAGCTATTCTATATGTTCTTCTCACCCTTAGCAGGATTCCTGTCTCATTATTTTTGAAATTAATTCTGATATGTTTCCTGTTAAATGTATCACATTTATTTATGGTTATATGGTAGCACCAGATGGAAATGCTAAGACCAGTGAAAGAAGTACAGGAGACATTTCAAACTGACAGTGTTAATTACATGCTGAAAAAGTTCTAGCTTTCCAAGAAAAAGCAATTTCCAACTTCCAAAACCTTGCTATTATTTCCATGAAAAAAAAATCCAAGGTAAATAAAATAAAAATCTTAAAAGTTTCAGTGTACTGCTTTCGAATGATGTTATCCACAATTTTAAGACAGACAGTCCATTAAATAGAAAAAAGATTATTTTTACATAAAGCAAGAGGGTACAAAAGCACAGCTTTTGTAATTTTGGTAATATTGCAGTTCTACAAACATATTGCATAGTATGTGTAAGAAAATAGTTCCCATCTTTTTATATATACTTCTATACACAAGAAAACCATTAACATGAAGGTTACAAAACAAAAATGGTCAGCAGACCTTTACTGAGTAGTGTTTGAAACAATAAGACACTCAGATTTTCATCCAACTTTCACGTGCATTACAGTGAATCAGCTGATAACAATTCCATAGTCTAAAGTTTGTGGGGTTTTAATTTGTTTTTTATTTAGCAATTATTTGGGAGCTAAAAACAAAGCAAAACAAACAAACCAACCAAAACTCCCCTAAAAGATACATTGTATTAACAACCAAATATCTTAAACATCCTTCATTAAATCCTTCTAGACATTTATGGCTGTATCTTCCAGACTTAATAACCCTCTGCATCTAAAATGGTCGAAAGTGAATTCTTTTATCCAGTCAAGCCAATTTTGCAAGCAAACCAGTATAATTCACTCCAAAGAAGCAATATCTTGGCATGTTTTCTTAGGACCACACAAAAAGACCCCCATATGTGTGAATAGCAATGTAATTGCAAGACACTGACAAAAAATTTAAACCTTGGATAAAAGTGAAAATCTACAGCTCAAAATGCTGCACAGATCTAAACTATGTTACATTTCATGTTGTAATTACAACTTTTCATCTCTTCATTCCAACAGAATTAGTAGAAACAGCAGTGTCATAGTGTTGGATATAATAGAAGTGTCTGTCTTTGGTCTTAACACTTAACCAATGGATGAACTGCAATACAAACCATACAGCTAACAGTGCTCAGAGAGGTTGGCTGATGCTTTTATTTTTCTCTTTTTTTTTTTTCAAACAAGAAAGAGACAGTATCCTATAACATGACACAAATATTTTTTACAGGAGATAAATCTATCATATTTATTAAATACATGTAGCCAATAAGGTCTTTGCAGATATTTCATTGTTGTCATAAGGATGGCATCTTAATTTTTTTATTATGGTTAATGCATTGAAATAATTTTTCCAATACTCCCTGAAATCATGTGGGCTAGAAATACTTTTTGAAATAGAAATAGTTTTCTTCCCTTCTTACAGTTTTCAGTGGATTTAAAGTGAAACATCAATATTACAAAAATTAACCAGAATATTAAGACATTATGAGAACTTGCTTTTCTATCCCATAGGTTGTTGAAGCTCTTAAATATACTCTACTCCATATTGATGGGACTCCAATAATGAATATCCTGACAGTGCAGAGCTACGTGAATTTACTGGCTTGGTTTTTAGGAGTCCGATGTACTACCCACATACGTCTTCTGAGTTCTCTCCATATAAAGTGGCAAATTATTTCAGTCTTGCTGTTAAAATTATTCTAGTAAAAAAATATTTTTTTTTCCTACCTGCCCATTCCCAACCAAGTTGGTGTGAAATTTATTAAGTTTGGGTCCTTCCATCCAGTGAACAGAGACCTTTTTTAAATGAATAACAGGTAAATAATCTCAGAAGGTGAAGAACAAACAAATAAGAATTTTTCAGTAGAAAATTCATGACGAAGTATCTGCAAGTCATCCTGCAGGTTTGTTTGTTGAGAAAAAAAACCCTCCTTAGCTTTTTTGCTACTTGTATGCAATTTGTAGGAAGCCACATTTTAATTCACCAAATAGATCAGTCACCATATTTGCTCATCTTTTGAGCAACAGGTGTGTGTAGGTGTGCACAGATAATGAATACACATAGATGTGTCCTCATACATATCTTTATACTTTTCCTCCAGAAATTCATGACTTTCACACCACCATTCTATTACTTGTCTGCATAAGAAAAAGACATCTATATCCCTACAGTTATAAGTGTGTGTTGGATGGCTACACTTTCTAATGTTTTATTGTCATCTTCTTTGTCATCTGTAACTCTTTTTGTCCCTTTTATCTTCAAAATCCTCACATTCTAATATATTTTCTTGCAACATATTCTAGTATATTTTCTTTCAGAGAAGATAAATCTCAAATAGATAAGTCAGCTGTTAACAGCCTTCTTTTGAAGCCACAATAAATTTAAAATCTTCATTTAACTGTTAAAACCAGCAAATATAGAATTCTTGCTATGGGGCAAAATTCACACCTCTGAAGAGGGCCAATGGTAAGGCAAGCACCCGTCAAGCCACTGACACATCTTGTGCTGGTCTTCTGCATAGGAGCGAATTTCACCTGAAGTGAAAATAAAGTCAGCCTTATTAGGTCTTAATAAGATGCCAAGGGAATGACTATACTAGTTTGTTCATTTTCCTTTCTTTTCTCTTAAAAAAAAAAAAAATTGTGCAGAAATACCCACCTCGCACCATCTCCCCTGGCTTTAGAATTACTTTGTAAATGCTCTCATTTCATTGGTGATCTTTGATTCAGAAGCCTCTTAAAATACAAGCTAGGTGGTGTAATTTGAAGAGTAGAATTAAAAAGCATACTTACCTCACAAAATCAAGCCATCTTCCACATTAGGAAACATTTTTATATTGTTTTACTTTCCTGGGTTCTGCAAGTTTCAAGATACTCTTGTTAATCCACATTGTGACAAATTTCCCAGCAGCATACCAAAGCATTTTTTATAAGATTTCAATTACCAATCAAGCCAAATAAGTATAAACATTGATACAAGAAAGAAATCCCAAAGGAAACTTGTCAAAAAAGACAGTCAGTAGTGAGATCTAGTGCAAATGTGGTTGCATAATTTAAACACAGAGTTGGTAAAGTCAATGTAATATCAATGTACTTTTTAATACTGAATGTCATTTAATATGTGGTTTTATATATACTACTATTACTTTGAAACCTCAGCCGAAGATGGTAAACAAAAGAGAATAATAAATGTGAACGTCATACAAGTTAGTGCACTGCTTCTCAGCATCACACGTTACATTACTACCAATGTTTGGACTGTGTTCAAGTGGCAGCACAAGTTTGTACTGTGTTCAAGTTAGACACGGTCAGAAAATGGGCAGGATGTACCTTTGAAGATTTCTCTCTTGGTTTTGTATTTGCCAATTATAAGAACCTTGTGAAGAGCAATACACTGATCAACAACCATATCATCATAATTGCCTTCTTTACCCTGTTCTTTTTTTCCAGAAACTGCATGTTCTACTTAAAGCAATCAGTTCACATGCAATGGCCACAAAAATATTATATAAGGTCATTCAGATCTGACAAACAAGAGCATGTCATTTTAACTTTTACAGTAATATTGCTGAGCACTTCCAAAATTTACCTAGTGTACAAAACCCTAGACTTAGTAGACAAATAGTAACAACGTATTTTTAAAGAAACTAAACTCAGGGAGGAATTCTGTCTCTTTTTGTATTAAAAACCATTTACTGAATTTGTTTAGTAAAGCAAGCATCACACAATGCTTTAAAATTTTAAAATTCAGGGATAAAAGTTTACATCCAAAAAGATGAATGGAAAATTGTGCTTTCAGACAGTAAAGTTATATATCATACAGGGGGAACCAATTCATCTCACCATCAGGTTCTGGGTAAATTCATGTACTCTCTCTTTCTCTCTAGATATATATTTATGTGCAGTTCATATCCAGGTCCTGCAAAAATCTAAAACTATGTGCTTCACTTCAAGTAGCAAAGGCACCTGTGTTATTGTCCGTTTTGGAAAATAAGGTGATCTTATGTTCTAGGTTTCCTGATGAAGAATACATTGATTTCTGGACAACTCTCTCCCATCTCTGTGTTGAGTGGCAGCACAAGCCACAAGAGAAGGCAGCGCTGTATTCCTGCTTACAGTGGAAGAAGTGGCTCTGCAGGCCGTTTGAAGCGTCGAACTTGTCACAAGGGAAACCAAACTGAACTGTGAAGCAGAGGGATGGTAACAAAAGGCTATTCTGGTGTGAGGATAAAACGGAGTCATTTTAGCTCCACAAGCAGATGTTGCTACTGGATTGGCATGTGGAGCCTGCTCCTGCTGGGGACAGGTAAAGTTTACCATTGGGACAGGCGCAGAGCTCATAGATAGTCTGGCGAGGAGCTGAAGAGCTGGGTGAGGAGGAGGAGGAGAAGGAAGAGGAGGAGGATGAAAAGGATCCCACTGGTAGATTTCCCAGGCGGATTGTATCTGCATTTAAAAATATCTAAAAGAGGAAGAAAAAAAACAACACCCATAAATTTCTTTCAGCAGTGAGACATATTTTAAAGAATTGCTTTGAGGCAGCTGTGATATTTTAGAAATATATTTAAAATTTTAGAAATATTTTATTAGAAGTATTAGAAAGATATATTAGAAATTACTCGTTTTAGAAATAAAAAAGCTGTCAGCATCTATTTTTTTCATCTCTGTGTAGTCGTTTCTGCATTAATAGTAATTATGACAATATATGCAATTCCTTCACTGACATGTTTATTCAGGTACAAACATTATTATACAAAAATATTTTGACAATATTCCTGGATAGGTTGAATTTTCACTTGTACATTTTATGATTATCATTTATTCATTCATAGCAGCAGCATATACTTGCTCTGGCAGAATTTGTATTTTAATAAGTGTGAAATGATATTAAAGCATTTTCCCCAGTGTGTTCCTGTAAGCAGTTGAAAATATGTGCTGAACTGTGCTAAATTGTAGAGGCTTAACAATAGCTACTTCCAGAGAATAATTAAATGAGGTTACAAAAACATAGGGACAAAATAAAGAGCTTCTTTGACCTGAATTAAGAGGAGGAAAGATTTCAGGTTAAAGTCTTATTAAGAAGGTCATCAAGCTATTCCCATTTGTTTTTGAACATAGAATATGATTAAAAAATATTGTGGTTTTTTTTAATCTGCCTTTGGAAATAACATGAGTCAGTGTGAAACTGTAGATACCAGTAACATTCATGAATCTCTGTTGAATTCCCCAATACTTACATTTGCAGACAACTACACGTCTCCTACTGGCACAAACTTATGAGTGTCCAGCTGCTCAGAATTTGTTTTTTATTTATGGGAAGAGTAAATAAGAGCTAAAGTGAGATCAGTCATTATCTCAAGAGCAGACTAAGAACTTCTAGAAGACAGGTAACAAATCAAAATGGCTTTAAGCTCTGGAGGTGACACTATGAAGCTTAGGAAAAGATGAGTTCCTTAAATACTTGCTAGTGTTTTTTTATATGGTATCTAAAATCAACAAGCCAACTTGACATCATTATGCCACAATGTTCACAGTATATATAAAGAACCTGAGATGGAGATGGAGAAAAAGAGTTTAGTAACAAACTAGACACTAGAAATTGGTAAAATGTGGGAAGGAAGCAAAGGACATAATAATGAATGGACTGACAATTAAAAGTATTCTTTCACTTCTCATATCAAGAAAAAACAAATGCTAACAGGTCCATTATTAAAGTAGTAACATTAGTTATCAATAGCATTGCATAAAAATCCAGTGGCATTTAACAGTTCAAAGTCTATGTACGTACAAGTGTATCTTTTGAGCTAACTAATGCTCAGCATAGTTTGTACTTGGAGAAAGATCAAAAATTGATGTCAGAACATGACTGTGATTAAATACCTTCAATTTCAACAGTAACTCAATAGGATATTAAACTGGAGCCAGTAATGTCATATACTTTTAATCAGCAGTTCTTGATAAATTTTAACAAATAGACCTAAAAAAAAAAAAAAAATCTGAGTGGCCTTTTGGAGTTTTAATACTGGCTTTCAGTAAGCCTTGTGTCATGATTTAACCCCAGCCAGCAGCCATGTGCCACACAGCCACTCACTCCCTCCCCCACCAGAAAGATCAGGAAGAGGATTGGAAGGCTAGAAGCTGGAAAACTCATGGGTTGAGATAAAGACAGTTTAATAGTGAAAGCTATGCACACAAGCAAAGCAAACTAAGGAATGAATTCTGTTCCCCATGGGCAGGCAGGTGTTCAGCCATGCTAAGGAGAGCAGGGCCCCATCACACATAACAGCGACAAACACCAGCACTCCAAAGGCCCTTCCCCTTATTCCTTCTCCCCCCAGGGGCTTTATATGGTGAGCCTGATGTCACAGAGTATGGAATATCCCTTTGGTCAGTTGAGGTCACCTGCCCTGGCTATGTCACCTCCCAGCTTCCCATGCACCCCCAGTCTCCTCCCCAGCATGGCAGTATGAAAAGCAGAAAAGTCCTTGGCTCTGAGCAAGCCCTGCTCATCAATAACAGAAACATCTCTATATCATCAACCTTCTGTTCAGCACAAATCCAAACCACAGCCCCATACCAGCCACTGTGAAGAACATAAACACTATCCCAGCCAAAACCAGCACACCTTGATATACTTAGAATACCAAAGAAGAAAAGGAAAAGACTATTTCTATGGCAGCTGGAGACATTAGAATATTATATATGCAATAATAAAAAGCATTTCAATATAGAAGATATAAATGTAAGGCAATTCAACAACATACAAGATGAGCTCTTTATACTTTTGGCAGATTGTATGACTGGCCATTTTAACAGCTTAGCTGCAGTCATGATGGGGAAGGATCATGAGAAATTTGTAAAAAAAAATTAAATGGGTTCTAAAAGCCACGTTTTGATTCAAACAAAAATTAACTCAAAAAGTCAGAGGGCCTATGTGCCAGAGATCTGGCTGGAGTTAAATCTCTTGAACTTTATTATATTATTTGCTGTGAGCTTAATGATTTTTCTATTTGTTTACATCAGGACAGTTACACTACTACAATCTATCAATGCAGGTATTCTGTAGTGTACTGCTCCAAGACACTAATCCAGAGCACCTTACTCTGATGTGCATAACAACACAATGTAGCTCAGTTATTTTGCTCATTAAATGAAATTATAAGCATAGCTGTGCAGGCTTTTCTACTGGTGCTTTGAGACTTCAGACTGTGATGTACAACAATCCAGGTTTATTTGGTTATTTGGTTTATTTGGTATCATAATCCTGTGTGGTAGCTATGGAGTCCTGTCCTGGCATGCATCCCAGAACATCTGGTGAGCAATGTGGGTACCAGGGTATGGTGTCTGAGAAAAACTGAACTGGCTTCTTAAGAGGGTCATATCTGCTGCAGTGAGTCCAATTTAATCACATCCCTATAGCTACACCCTGGTGAAGCCTGAGATGAAGAGGATTAATAAAGATGGTTTAAAGCCAGTATCAAAATCTACCTTGTACATATGCTGTCAAGGTTATAAATGAAAGACAAAATTTAGAGATGCAACATTTCTATCTATTACTTAAGCAGGAATCCAAATACACCACGAGAATATCCCAACACATTAGGAATTTCAGTGTACATATTTGAGGATATATGTTTCCTGTCCTCTGATCTGCTAAAAACTAAAATTCACGGCAGGAAAGTCCTCCAACAAAAAAGTTGCAAAGTAGCAAAACTTAAACTATTTACTGTTTTATGCCTAATGTTATCAGGTGTTTAATGAGAAGGGAAGAAGTGGCAAGACAAAAAATTAAACAGTATGATGTTTCTAGGGAACGCTGTTGCTAGATGACAGTAGCTAATGGAAGTGTCTGTGTACATGGTCTTTCTCTAATCTGTTTTGCTGTGAGAGGTATGAGATAAGCCATTTAATACCTCATATGCATGAAGGCAATGTAGGTCAGTAGTCTGAGAGTCTCACTCCTCAGCAGATAAATAGGCACAAATAAAACCAAAGCCTTCATCCATTCTTCAAACATTGTAGGAGACTGACTGACAGATTGCAAGATGGAAAAGGCAGCAGCTACTCAGAGAAATGTTATTTCATGGAGAGCAGAGTGCTGAGCAGCGTCATTCTCTCTGCTACTCAGAGAAATGTTATTTCATGGAGAGCAGAGTGCTGAGCAGCGTCATTCTCTCTAAATACTTAAGGTTTAGAGATCCCAGATCACTGCTTTGTCGTGTGCATCTTAGTACAGTGAAAAATACATTAGTTCTATAACATTTAAAAGTAGATCTGATTTCTGACTGATTAAAGTATCAAACTGAATCAGCCTGCAGTGTAGGTGATAGGAATGGAAAAATGGTACTCTTTTTATATACACTTTTTGCTAATGAAGGTCTGTCATTCACCTGCTCATCAGACTCTATTGTTAATCTGAATATTGAGAGTGAAAGGGAAAGGAAGGCAAGGCAGAAAATATAGATTATCTACAAAACAAAGAACTAAATTGAAGGAGCAAACTTTCTGTGGGAAATACGTAGGCATGAGGTAAAAAATCAAATACTCATACAAGCCCTTTAATACAGAGATATGAACATGTCATGTATAAAATTCTTCAATGGGTCTTAGTCAAGACAGCAAACGACAGTTTAAGTTAAAACAACCAAAGTAAAAACTTAGGTTTTATAGACAATGAAGAATTTTCTGTATCCATGTACTCTTCAATTAAACAGGCAATTCTATAGGGCTGCAAAGGCATATTTCAGGTCTAATGTAGATAAGAAACGGTAGGAAACTGGAGGAAATGTGAAAGAAAAGGAAATCTCATAGGTGGGTGCTAATCAACCAGTATGAGAAGACATTCATACGGATGTCTCACTAAATAAACCTTTTGGATTCCCTTAAATATTCAATTATTCTGAATTACAGAAATGCAAGGTTTATTCTTAGTCTTTTTTGCTATTCTGCAAAGGCTATCAGAAGCATCCTACAAAGAGGATTATACAGATTAGGTCACTAGATTCAACTATATAATTTTCATATGCTGATGTGTTTCAATATTCAAGGTTAAGATGAACTATAGGATAAATTGAAGCACTTTAGTTTGCATGGACCATTTATTCTAACACTTATCTGTGGCTTTCATTAAACCTAAACGATAGTTCTGAGAAAAGGAACAAAAAGTCATAATGAAAAATTAAAATACTAACTTGATAGCATGTATGTTGGAAAATTTAAGCATATGGTGGCACAATATCTGGAACCATATTGATCAGAATGATTAACAGTTTTGAGGAACAGTTAAACAGTGAAATTAATGTAATGGCTGAGATGAAACTGAATATACTAAATATTCAGAGAAGACCAAAATATCTAGTACAAACTGTGTATTGAAAACATATTCTCTACAGTACCAGGATCAGCTGACCACAAGACAAATGAGACCCCCAAGCCTACGGGTGACCTGGTGTGGTGAATGTTCTCTTTCTAAAGATTATACCTGGTGCACCTGAGCAGAGCCACTCTGGCAGCATTGCTCCCATTCCCATCTCCATGTTATGATTACAACTATTGACAACTGAAATTATTTGCAAAATACCATATCAATACATTAAAATTATCACTGTACATTAGTGAAGTGTACAGTTCATTCTTGAATGGAAGAATGTATGTTTTGACTCATCAGTACCAAAGAGGTGGTTTTCAGGGCAAGGTTTCATTTTAAGTACAAATTTTTGTAAATTAAATACACAAAAATATAT
The DNA here is from genome assembly GCA_013400495.1 of Nicator chloris. Taxonomy (NCBI): domain Eukaryota; kingdom Metazoa; phylum Chordata; class Aves; order Passeriformes; family Pycnonotidae; genus Nicator; species Nicator chloris. The sequence goes on from WAAE01016848.1 coordinate 45,627, forward strand.
CTTGGTACTTCTGAGATATAACCCAAATACAATATATGGGTGCCTACCAAAGAAAAACACTTTCTGGTGTATTTATTCTTTCTGTTATGGAAATAATTTTCAAACTTTGCAAATTCATTCAGTCTTGGACAGATGTGACTTCTTTGTGGTTTATGTACACAATCCAGAAAAGAAAATGTATTTGGAGTGTTTGTGCTTAATTTACAGAGTACAAAAACTTAATTACCATTCAAGTAATCATTAGATTAAAAGGTGATGCTATTTTCTTTTTTTAATAATTATATAATAAATTATTCACTGTCATTTTTCTCTTTCTAATAAAATTCCTTATGGTGTGGATCTTGAAAATCTGGCCATGAAAAGACATTTTAAATGTGGGTGCTGTCAGTTAAATTACTTTGCTTTAGTAGTTTTGTATTTTTGATTTTAAACTGGTACAGAACACTGTTTTTTTCTATAAATTAAATTACACATGAATAACTGGTTTGAAAATGAATGGGGTTTTTAAAATAATATGCATTTGATTTTAAGTATCTGTCAAAACATCCTAATACAGTTTTTAAACCTATAATTAAAAAAAATACAGAAAAAATTCCCTTCATTTTCACTAATCTCTTTCTTCACAGACAAGAATAAGAAGTCAATTGCTTAATACCATTAAAAAGGCTTTGAAAACAAAATGTATCACATGTATTAGATAATCTTTGGTGAATAAACAGTGGATCTTTGAGCTCTAGAGCCTGCCATTGCTAATTGTCTATTGAACTCAATTAATGCATGCAAACATTTACATTTTTTTGTATACATTTAATCTCAGACAAACATAACTTGGTTGAATTGAACTAATCTATGAAATGTTTTTGTCTTTGATCAGCCATTCCTCCATAGTTATGGCAAGCAGCATGTACAACAAGGTAATTCAATTTCAGTGGATCTACTTAATTTAAAAAGTCCTGTTTCTTTCTTCTTTTCTGTTTCAGAACATAAAAACCACCCACAAAAATGCCACCAAATGTTTTAAAATGGTACTGTTATTTGAGCTTACAAGTGAAGATTACTTCAGTTTTATTAAATATTAATAAATCTTAATTAATCTCTGTGTTAAATGCATCTCCTGGATTTAGAACTGGATAGGATTATAGATCAAATGTTAATAGTATATGCATTTGTTAGACTCTACAAAATAATATTATCTGTGTGTTTCATTAAATGTGCTGTACTAAAACAGTAAATATAAACTTGGCCTCTTGTCTGCCACACTGATTTTGAGTAAACTTTGTCTGTTAAAGAATATTGCTCATTTTTAATGTGACTAGTAAGCTATAAGCCTTACTATAATGAGGGATAAGCCTCATTATGCCAGAAACAACAAAATACGCTCTACAAATGCTGCTATGACAGAGTGTAATTTGACCAGGAAATACAAGGGCATAAAGAAGTAAGTAGGAAAAAGGTCATAGACAAGGTGATTAATATGAATACATCTGTAAAAATGAGAAGCTTCTGTACATCTTTCTCCTTTTATTGACTTCATCTTTGACAGTCAACAGGATGCAACGAAAGTGCAGAGCCTAACTTACATAGAAACTCCTTGGAAAGGAGCACACAGCAGCTGCTCAAGATTCCTAAGAGCTGAGCCTACTTAGCAGCCTTCTGCTTCCGAGACTGATGCAGCCCAATACCCCAGAGGGCTGTGCAGCCCTTCAGAGGGGCCTCGACGGGCTGGAGAGATGGGCAGAGAGAAACGTTCTGAAATTCAACACAGGCAACTACAGCGTCCTACACCTGGGGAGGAATATCCTCATGCACCAGCACAGGCTGGGGGTGGTCTTATGGAAAGCAGCTCTGCAGAGAAGGACCTGGGAGCCCTTGTGGACAAGCTGTCCATGAGCCAGCAAAGTGTCCGGGTGGCCGAGAGGGCCAATGGTGTCCTGTGGGGCTTTAGGAAGGGCATTTCCAGCAGTCTGAGGGAGGTGATCCTGCCCCTCTACTCAGCCCTGGTGAGGCACATCAGGAGTGCTGTGTCCAGTTCTGGGCTCCTCAGGACAAGAGGGACAGGGAGCTCCTGGAGCAGGTCCACTGGAGCGCAACAAAGATTGGAGCATCTCTCTCGTGAGGAAAGGCTGAGAAAGCTGAGCCTGTTCAGCCTCAAGAACAGACATCTGGGAGGGGACCTCATCAATATCTATGAGTATCTACATGGAGGGTCTCAGAAAATGGATCCAGGTTCTTCTTTGTGGCCAAGCAACAGGTCAAGAGGCAATGGGCAGAAGCTCTTTCACAGAAAGCTCCACCTAAATATGAGAAGGAACTTCATTACCGTGTGGGTGACTGAGCACCAGCACAGATTGCCCAGAAAATTGTGGATTCTCCCTCACTGGAGATATTCAGGAACCATCTGGACACAATCCTATGCCCTGTGCTCTAGAATGACCCTGCTTGAGCAGAGAAGTGAGACCTGATGACCCATTGTTATCCTCTTCCAACCTGACCCATTCTGTGATTCTGGATGGTCAAAACTATTATAATTAGTTTAGGCCAATGAGTGGACACCATCAAATAGACCTTTCCGCTTGCTGTCTTTATACATTTATGTGTTTCAGGTTCAATTTGAACATTTTTATTTCTAGTAAAATCAAGTACCTACAGAATTCAAAATTGATTTGTACTTTTGCATTACACTTTTATGTGAAAAAGCAGAAGTGAACTAGAAGTCATTGTGCTGAATTTTCAGACAAGAAATTATCTTTTTTCTTCTTATGTGAACCAGTGGATTCAGCTACAGCCTGGAGCTTCACATTTCACATTCCTTGTAAATGATTGCTGCTTTAAACCATTTGTTACGGTTTATTTATAGAATAATACATAGTCCACAATTAAATGCCAAGTTATAATTTAATCAAAGGATTCTGCTGATGCCTTGACTCACAAGAGTGCAGCTCAAGAGCTTTAGAAAGGGCAGCAGAATCTGAATCTAAATTACAGCCCCCAGTATTCAGTCTGGGATCACACATTATAATGCGTAATAGGGCTAAAAGGATTATTATAATACTGCAGTAAATAAAAAGAAAATGTATCAAACAGCAGAATTCAGGATGCTTGCAGAGGCATTCAGTTTGTGATGTGGGAGGCTAAAGATTATACTGCATAGAAATAAAGCTAGAGGAAAAGTATTTCATGAACACCTTTATGTTCTTAAAAACATTTTGAAGTTATTCTTAAATAAAAGGAAAATCTATGTTTCATAGTCAGTAAATGCTCTGTAACATGGCTATAACTGGTTGATTCCAGGTGCCACATAGCCATTTGCTGTCATAACAGGGAAAGAACTTTGCTAGAGAAAGAAAATACTAATTCACATATCTTTGATGAGTTTTTGTAAAAGTTTTCAAACATTAAAAAATTAAATTTAGTTAACCCTAAATAAACTCCTTGCATTTCTTTCTAGTACAAATTGTCTTATCATGAAAATGGTTCACAGATCCAATTCACAAAGAAAACACTAATTTATTTGTGGAGGAAACCTGACTGAGAAGGCATTCAATTCTTAGGCTAAAATGAAGATTATTTTAATAGAATATTGGAAGACTTAGGAAAGGTAACAGTCTCTCTGTTGGCATCTTTTTTTTTAAACTTTAATTTTAATTTAAGTTTTATTTTTCCCTTCTGGCAATATCATGAAGGGAAAGAACAAAGAAACGCATTCTATTTGTAAAATTTATGTTAATAAATTTAGGAAACACAATAGATTTGGCCAGGTAGGGATTTATGAAGAGAAAACAAGACAGGTTACAGGAAGCTCTAGACTCAAAAATACCCACCATGGTGAAAGGACAAGGGTGAGGCAGGACAATATTTACTATTAAAACAGTATTGGAATTTTTACTTCTATCTCAGCAATGTTAGGAAACAGCAAGAGAGGTGGCAAGTAAAGATGAGAGACTGGGGGAAGAGATGACTTGCAGAAACTCAAAAATAATGTGGGGCATAGTACATAAATATTTGAGACTCTGAATTAGGAAAACATAGTGCTTTAATTACGCTGGATAGATACTTGCATCAATTAAAAAACGTTATCGAAAGAGGCTTTTGATGCAGTATATTGGCCAAAATGTTCCTGTCTGCATTGTAATGCTGAGTGTGCATTCCAGGGGACTATCTGCACAGATATGAATTAATGTTGGTTTTGTTTAGTTTTGCTTATGTTGGATAGTATGTAAAATATCTGGAAACATTTGGTAGAGAATACAAAATACAAGTACAAAAAGCAAAATATTTCTAAAGAGCTCCATTCACAATGAGATGTTTACATTATGGATTTCCAAAAATGCTGTAATGTAGCAAGTCCCTTTGAATTTGAAAACAATTTGAAAATATATCAACTTCTCCAAAGCGCCTAATAGAAATCTGAGAGCTCTTGATAGCCTTCGACAAGTTTTTGCTTTTTTTTTTTTTTTAAATGTTATATCATTTTATGGTCTGAAGATGAAAGGACTCCCACACCAGCAATCCTTCATGCATTTCTGCAATACATAGATTGCCATCCCAACAAGTGACCCAATTTTGAATCATTTTCATGAGTTCACACAAGTTTACAAGCGAAGAATCTTTACCAAAATCTTTTTATGTCAATCACTTATCACTGATATCTGAAACAAGACATTAATGAAACAGGAGAGAACATATGATGGAAGTACTCTGCCTCTCTTACAGCGATAGTAAAAGATTAAGGAGTTAAACCACAGGTAGAGCAAATTTGTTAAACCTCTAATCATGGTTTAATGATGCATTTATCCAAATTAATCCAAACTTCTCTGTCTTATTTCGACAGTTTAATCCAAATTAATTTTTTACCAGTATCACCTAACCAGCTCTGTTCCATGGAAGCTTTTTCTTTGACTCTTAATTTAGGAGTAATTCTGATCTGTATTAATTTAACCAAGTTTATTTTCAGCGTGAATAAAACTTACGGATTCAAATATTTGTAAAAAAGGAAATAAATATCAATAGTTGAACAAGCTAAACCAAAATTACTTTAACAAAGGCAAATGCAGAGCACTTTTTCTGCTGTTTACCTTGCTGCTGAATAAACCAGCATATTGTTTGTGTTATGCTGGGCAGAGCTGTGGAACATTTCTCTGCTGGCTGAACTTACCTCCCCTTCTGTGGACTGTAAGTGCAGCTCTTTCCTACAGGTAGCCTTTAAGTCTCCTGCAGCTGCACTGACTTGCACTCCCCTGGGTGCTTCCATCACCAAAGATCTAGTAGGAGATTCAAGTCTGAAAGACAAAAACAATCACAAGAAAAAATGCATGAACTGAACCACCAAAAACTTCCCAGCCTCAAAACTCACAAGGCAGGTAGATATTAACACATTTTGAAAGGTAACAAAGGAAAACCAGATCATACATGTGATTCTCTGACTGCCTTTTATGACACAGAGAAAGAAAAAAGTTAAGCATTTAAGAATATACTGATATAAACTTATCTGCTAGCTTAGTGATGCTTTCTGGCACTGGCACTTAATGCATCCAACTGTACTAATACTGAAATATAGGTACTTAAGAATCTGCACATCTCTGTTAATGCTTCTGTAATGACAGTTTAATACTAAAATCTTCTTATTGACTGATGACAATTGTTTAACAAAATAAAGAGAAAACAAAACCTTTAAATGTTTTAAATGACGTGAAACTGGTGAAAATGACTTTGCCTTGACAGACTCATTCATGTTTTGGGTATGTTTAGCAGCTTCATGTATGGAGAGGAAAAGAAAATCCGTTATGTTGCTATTATTTGGGGAGTGTTGTATGGTTTTTCTGTTCTCCAAAATACTCATTATGCTTATATAACCCTGTTATAATAGGGTTAAGACACACATCACTGCTTCTTGGTATCTTTACTCAAAGCAATTCTTGTTCTGTCAGTCTTTCTGCTTCTCACTTCCCTATGCTCAAGATCTTCCATCAGCCTTCATGCAGAACTGTGATACTTTCCTAGCTGTGCTTTCTCACAGTATTGTGGAGATTTCTCTTGAAAGGGAAGTACTAATGCAAAGATTTTGTAGAAAACATGCTCACGTGCTGAATAGGGAAAATGACAGCATGAAAACTGTATTGAACTAGGAAACAATTCAGATTCTGATTATGTTCAGTTGTAGATTTATTGCACAGCACTAGAAGGGAGGGAGACAATTTTTTTTATCTATTTATAACTTAGTCATATAATGGCAGGACACAGTTCCACTTTACCTGAACAAAGGCATTTTGTAAGACAAAATATGTTAATGATAAAAATGTCTATACTGAGTAGCTTAAAGAAAACACAGTATTTCCCTCTTCAGCAAAATGTTAGGGTCATAGCTATCAAAAAATATGAGGTACTAGATGTAAAATTGAGAAAGTAGTTTGAAAGAGAATTTGGTGCAGAAAAGCCAGAAGAAATCTGTCAAGCAATGGAACAAGAGAATTTCAAAGTATTTCAACTATTGCATTTTTTAAGTACAGAGAACAGTATTGGCCTACCATTTTAAGATCAAAGTGCCACATTTGCATGCAAAGAAAGTCACTGAGATGGTGTCCATGAAACATTTCTGTTTGCTGCATGTCACTGACACTCAATAGGGAAAGGAAGAAAAGAAATGGGAAAAAAAAAAAAAAAAAAAGAAAAGCATTTATTTAGCAAACAAAATGAAGCTATTAAAAGCAGGTGTCCAGATAAACACAATTTGTAGATACTGATATGAAAAAAAAAAGAAAAATACATGGGATACATATAGATAGGAGCAATAGAAAAAGATCAATCTCTGCTACTGCTAGGCTTTCTTTCTTTTTTTGGATGCTTTGTAGGGAGAAGTTGATACAAGGTTCTGCAGTTCTTTGTATTGGGGAAGAATCTAAATATCATGAATTATTTAATGACATACACAAGTGCTTTTCAGGTGGTGGTTTGTGAACTTCTGATGGCTACAGGTCAGCAAAAAAAGGACTTCCCAAATATTTTATAAATTATGTAAATTATAAAGTTTAGAAATTTGGTTTCTTAAAGTAATCCATTGCCTTAATGAGGTTTTACCTTGAACTTGAAACTGTATGGTATAAATGTAAAATGATTTTATTCTTCCATTCCTTATTTTTCAGCAGCTTATCACGGTGATTTATAACCTATTTTACAGGAATATTAATATTTCTCTGTGGTTTCAGATGCCATTTCATAATCATAAAGACAAAAGTGCTCTTAGCTACATTTATTGCACTGAATTCATGTGTCTTAGCCAAGTCACAAATATTTCTGGTTTTGTAACATCCAAGTCCCTCAGACCTAACTAAAACTTTTCAGCAGGTGGACAATTAAAATCTGTTTAGGAACATCCATCAAGAAACTATAGTTTCCTTTGAAGAATAAACTTTGGATAGTATACACCTTAGAGTTGCTTAGTCTAGTTTCAGCACGGTTTTTCATAAAGTACATTAGCATAAATAACTTTATGTTTGTCTAAAAAAAGATATTTGGGCAATTATTTTCTCGACTTGAAAAGGTGATATCAGCCTTCTCCACATCACAGAGAAGAAATTTTGTTTTAGACAACAGACATTCTTAGCCATCATTGAAAATCAAATAATGTAAAGGAAATGTCAAGGAATGACTGATGATCATCAAGGCAGATTTTAAAACACCACCCATCTATTAGGAAAACTGAATGCCTAAATCTGTTTTAGAGTTCTAATTAATTTTCTTATGGTTATTCCTTGCATCTGAAAAGAGACTGCAGCATGTTACTACAAATGCAAAAGTCTATACACATAGATGATTAGCTCATTGTTTTGAGATAAATTAGGTGTTCTATGCAGCTTCTAATATTTTTTCTTTGCCTTATTTCTGATACCTTTAATCTCTACTATAAACTCATTATAACACCCCACATTGTAATGCTCATCTCTCCAAGGAAAAGCGTATTGTTATAATAGTATATAATAGTTATATCCTATTATATACTATTATATAATATACTGTATAGTTATAATAGTAAATGTATATATATAATAGATGGAGAATTTGCTTCCCCTTCAGATTTAATGATGGCCTGTCACAGTGGCATTAAACTCTACGAGTGAATCCTATTCATAGAATTAGTTTTTCTTTCCCAAACAACAAACTGCTCTGATTGAGAAGGTAACTACTGCTATGATTAGACAGAAACTACAAAACTATAAAAAAGACAAAAAGGCTTCTAAAAAAAGTTTTTAAATAATATAATTGGTCGATTTGCTATACGTGATGAAGCAAGATGATCTATCCACGGCAGAGAAGGGCTTTTTCTTTTTAATAATCAGTGGTTAATTTGTGAAAAAGTATAAATTTCATAAGATCAAAGCCATATGAATTTGAGCTGAAATAATGAATTATTGCTAGAAAAGGGAAACTTTTAAAATATCTTGAATATGTTCCTTTGAAGGTGTTAAAATATTTCTCATCAGAAATGCAGAAACATTTTTTCTTCATTTTATATTTTCTGCTTACCAGCTGACCTAGATTGTATTAGAGAAAAATAATTTAAAAAATGAACCAAAAGAAAAAGTTTCCTTTTGGGTTTTAAGCAATATTTTAGATTTACCCCCTGCATATCCCTGATATTCACACAGGATATAATTTATCTATGTTAATTTTTTTCTGTTGGCTAGTGCAAAGTATTTCTTAAAATAGAAGGAAATCGAAGATTCCCCTGTGCAGAAGAGAATAATTTATTTGTTTTGTGTCTATTTAAGCCCTATATGCAACCCATGGTACTTAGTAAAACAACTGATATAAACCTCTACCAATTTAGAATTTCTATTCAAAACAGTGAATTAAAAATATGTCAGCTAGAGATCTCACATGTAAAACAGGTACTCATTTCCCCTTTATTGACATCTTTATATTTGGAGGTCAAGAAATCAGCGCTTCCCAGTATTTATACATGATAGTCTTGCCAAGACATATTGTGCTTTTTTTCACTGACCATAGGAACCCTTCTAGAAAAAAAAAAAAGTTTTGCAAATATAAAACCAGTGTAAAGTCTACACAGCTACTTGGTAAACCTTTTGTAGATTTCCACAGATTAAAATAATTGTGCCACTGATCTTGCTACCTGTAGGTCAAGAGTCATGGCAGACTGTGACTGTGGGTGGGTAAGACACACACAGGGGAGAAGGGAGGCAAATGGATGTGCCAAATCTCTCTCTATTCCTCTTCCTATTGTGTTATTGTAAACAAGTACCCTCAACCCCAAAACCTCAAAGAGTGCAGGATCTTCCTCTCCTATCAGTGAAAGGATTTTGTTCCAAATTAGAATTAAGAATTTTTTTCAAAATAATTTTGAAAATGTAGTTTTCCAGAAACATCCAATAATTTAAAATACACATGCTTTCAATTTCTATTATTATGAAGAGTTGGCTTTCCTGATGCTAAATGCAAATTATTTCAAGAGTCCTCCAGTGAGACTAAGGGTCCTTAAAGGAGTCCAATGAACACTTATGGTGATAGGCAGGATTAGGCTTTCCATTCAGTCCATTTCTTGGAAGTCAGGTTGCAACATAAAGAATAGCCAACTACTTTTATCATCATGGAAACCAAAAATCTTAAAGCTTTTTATTAAGATATTGTAATTATTCAAGCAGTGGATTCTTGAATAGCTACATTTGACATCATGGTGGGAATGATGTGAAAATAAAGTTATTATTCAATCATTCTAACCTTATTACTTATACTATTTACAAGCTTATACATGCACATTTTACCATATATATATATATATATGTATAAAAGTGACTAAAAAGATTTTGATACATTTACATGTATCAAAATATGCACCTCTTCAAGATGCATGTGAATCACTGCCAGAATATTTATATTTCTTGAAGCTTGTTGTATTCTGATGCTTTTAACAAACTGCTTGTAATTTCAGGATGATATTTTTATTATTATTATTACTA
>WAAE01016849.1:0-26892 GCA_013400495.1 Nicator chloris
TTTACACCTCTGTGAAAGAGTGCCTGCAAGGCTGACGATAATGGATGTGTCATACCTATCTGTATGTCTAATGCCATGGTCTAGCCGTATAAAATGATTAAGTTTCACAGCTTCACAACAAAATGATGTCCATTTTAGCCAATCATAATTTTGGCAAGGCACTGCATTTGAACAGATTTTTTTTTTTTCTAATAATGGTTTTTTACCTTAGCATATTTGGAATACTTTAATGCTGTACTGCCTATTTAACATTTTAGATTACATTTAATGATATCTAAATATTTAGGATCTTCAAAGTCGAAAGACAAATTTCTATCTTTCACCCCACAGAATTTTGTCTCTAAAAAAGTGTGAAGAAAAAAAAAGGAAAATAGTTTTAGAAAAATGAAGAAAAAAGAAAAAGAGCTTAGATATTGAGTGAGCAATAATCAAGCATAATAGCGCAAGGTTCTTTTGCCATCACATGTACTATCACTATTTCACTATTTTTACAGACATCTTATACACTACAGAATACGAGAAACTATAAAACGTCCTGACAGTACACTAATGGATTAAATAATCTTCATAATAGGTCACAGGGGAGGAATTAGTTCATAGATTTAGTAGTAATAAACAACATTTTTAAACAACTAGAATTCCCAGGTAGTTATAAGGGTGCAAAATATATTGTTCCCTTCATCCTGACTCCCATGTTCCCAGTCTTGCTAGAATGATTTGGTTTTATTTTAGTTGTGAAATCCAATTCAACTAATCATTGTGTCAATCTTTTATAATGGTAAATGCTTCCAAACTGGAACAATGTCTATAAAATTGAAGTTCTTCAATGAATCCTTGTGACCTCTTTTTCTACCACAGTATATCTTTGTGCCATGCCAAAGGTAGTTGTTAACTGAGACAAATATGCTCATGCACACATGCACACACTCTGCAGCAAAACAACTGTGTTAATGAGCTTGTTCTGAAGAAGTCACTTGTCTACTTCAGGTTTAAATAAAGTGGTCCTGATGTAAAGGACCTTTTAAACTTTTATGTTACCTCACTCCAGCCCTGCTATGCTAGCAAAGCTGTTTGTGACTCCTTTCTTGCCTGTCTTCATCACCTACTATCATTATAATATCTTCTACAAGAACTTTCCTTCTTCATGAAATGACTTTCCTAAACTGGTACCTGAAGGTGCTTCAGGTCTCTATATCAAGCCCACTGATTTCATAATTGAAAACATTTCAACATCCAGATAACAAGTGTTAGAATAAATGTTTCCATGTGATTTACTTTTGTTTTTCTTTCTCTTATATAGCCTGTCATTTTTATTGGCACTTTTTGATTGGGTAGGAATTCAATATTATTATTACAAAGATGCAAATAGGATATTATTTTGTTCCTCTAAATTTAAGATTCAAAATAATAGGGCAAATAAAACTTACATGCCTTAAATCTGGATGGACATAAATAAAAAATATCATAATAATTCATCTAATAATTGTATAATGTCTATATTTTGATTACGTCATAGCCCCTGGTTGTTCATTGGAGCTCTGAATTGCAATTATTGGAGAAATATCCTATTTATGTTCTCACTATTATATTTATTATCACATTTGCTGTACCAATTTGTTGTCTGATCTCTTGAAGGTGTACTGCCATCTTCGTCTTGAATCCATTATGGAAGGATGCTCCAGACACAGGAGATTTATTTTATTCATACTTTAAGAGGCGATAACATGACTTGTTTCTGTTTATTAATTTCCTTGTGCATTGAAGATATTGTTATGTACTTGTCTGTGAAGAGCAAAATGAGAAATAAGAATTCCAAGAGATATTTAATGCACAGGGAAAAGGAAGTCAAATTAAAAGTGCAGAAGAGTTCTCTATGACAGAATGGACCCCTCTGGGAGGATAAATGTCTGTATTGGAAAGGATTTTGAGGGCTCTCCAGGCATCCTGATTAGGATACCCATGATTTGCATGCTGACTGTATTTGCCTCTCAAACACATTATATGTGGAAAATCTTTTACTATTTGTTTCTTTTCCTGGGCAATCCTCTCCTGCCAGTTTTAGCTTTTATAAATTGCTTGGCTTTACTTCATTATCTTCTCAGTAGTCTGTATATTTTATTTTATATAATTTGATGCTTTTTTCCCCATCCTGATAGCTTTTATTACTTTCTTAGTTACCCATATGAGTTTCTTGTTTTTTCTTTCATTATTATTTCTGAGTAGTGATACTTACTCAGTTCAGAAATATTTGGATTTACTTCCTTAACTTTTCAATCTTTGTTATTTATTTAATAGGATTTCAAAATGTCATTCATGGAGATTTGAACTTCCCTCTTGTGGATGTGAATCCAAAATTTATAGGAAATTTACAGACTGCTCCATCAACTGAAAATAGCCTCCATACTTTACACACTTAACATCTCAAATCATATGTTACAATTGACACCCTTTAAGCACTTCTATTAATTGCTCAATGTAGAACATGCTATACAGAGTTCCAGGAAGTTGTCTACACCCTGATTTCTCTATGGTTTTATTTTCTATCAGAAAATGAGTATCAATAGCCCACACAGTTACAACTGAAAAAAAAAAAATTGTCTTATTTCCTAAAAAAGAAATTTATGTCTCTCCTTAATAAAATATCATTATATTGTTCTTAACTTCACCAAACTAAGAACACTGAAATGTAAAGTTTTTACTTTTTTTACTCTTTAAAATCAAGATATATGCTGGTATTCTGGTCATTTTTTAAATGTTAATCAATACCATCCAATTTTTAGAGGAGCCTTGGTGCTTGAATCTGTCACTCTCTTCTTATATGACCTTAGCCTGGTTTAATGGGCTTCCTGATTGATAATGTACATGATTTTACTACTAGGTTTCTGGTTTCAATTAATTCCATGTTAGTTGTGATTGAAAGTCATTACCATCTGATAGATGTTCTGTGTTACTGTTCATGAAGAATGAGTTATTTGGCTTTATCTATCCATAGCAGCTGCAAGTGAACAGGTGTCTCCATCATTAAACTACCAACATCAAATAGCATCCTTCTTGGTGTTCTGAGATGTGAAAAGCATCAAAACTCAGGTCTTGCTCCCTCCACTGAAGCAATACAGCTTTTATTTGATAACAATTGTTTTTTACTGAGCGCATATGTGACTCCATGTCCACGATGACACTCATTGAAAATGGCCTAAAAATAATTGTAATATGTATTGCATTACTCTAAACAATTATTAGGTTGAGTAAAAAAAATGTTTGGATTACTAGATCTGACAGAATTTCTGATGAAGGAACATATAATCAAATATTAATACTTGTTTAAGAAAGCTATATTTAAAAGACCCGTACAATCAGTTTCATCAGAATCAATTTTTTTCATTTACTGAAAAAATTGCTATTATATTAAAAACTTTATGGGGTAAAGAAAATTTAAATTTCTGTGTTCTAATATTTTGCAAAATGTGCTTACTTTATTCTGTGTCATTTGAAAAATGTTTGTTTCCTACTTTTTTAGAGAGTGTCTGATTGAAATCACACAGTGGTCATCTTTCTCTGTAACCTAACTGGTTCTGGGTAAACACATACTGACCTAGAATTTAAATTCACATTCTTATCAGCCATTGTCATCCAGGTTATTTACTGTTGGTGGGCCATAAAGACACCCCCAACAAAATCATAGAATGGCTTCAGTTGGAAGTGACATTAAAGATCATCTAATTCCACCCTTTGCCATTGGCATGGAGACTTTCTTCAAGGCCAGGTTGCTCAAAGCCCCATCTAACCTGGCATCAAACCCTTCCAAGGATGAGACATGCACAATTTTTCTGGACAACCTGTCCCAGTGCCTTACCACCCTCACAGTAAAGAATTTTGTCCTAATATCTAATCTAAATTACTTCTCTGAAACTTGAGTACTTTCAAAATGAGATAGGCAGCTCTAAGTGAAGCACTTGTTCTCAGCTGTCGCAGCAGCCTTTAGAAAGGGAAAACGACTGAAGCTGAGGCCATGCATGGAATGGAACAACTCTTCATCTTCTCTGCCTGTATTTTCTCAAAAGTTTGAATATATCCATGTCAACATATTTCTTAGCAGTCTACCCTATGTCTCTCTGTTCCCAAAGAGAGGAATGCTCTGAACAAACATACACACAGAGCTCTAATTCCACCTTGTTTTTTTCCATACTGTATATTTGCAAGCAGGCTTGAAGGATGAATGTTCATTTACACTAATTCCTTAGAAATGTGACAGCCATCTACAGAATACCATTTCCTGGTTACTTTCTCGCTGTGTCTGGTATGTTAACTACTCTTCAGTATTTATTCACCATTTTTCCCAAATCTACTACAAAACTCTAATAAGTTTTTGACTAATTAATTGGAGTTTGGCCTTGTTTGCCATCTAGATCCTATCTCTCTTTAGATGCTCTCACTACTCAGCGAGGGTGTCGTGATTGTTAAGCCACAGTCCTTCCAGCAGCCATATCTCGATAGCCAGAAGCTGACTCACAAGATGCATCCAGCATTGTTCAAGCTTTTCCATTTCCCCACTGGGGTCAAACCCACCATCACTTGGGCTCCCCTGCCTTTCACAACAGCCTCCTGGATTCTGTGCTTCCTGCTGATATTCTCAGAGTCTCCCCTGGCAATCTCATTCATAGCCACATGAATGAGAGAAAATGGGTTATACCAAGGGATGGAGAGGATCTCCACAGCCAGTCGAAATCTTATGCTTTTCATGAGCCCACAGGTTTGTTACAAAAATATCAAGCAACATAACATTGATACTTTGTTTGAGAAACGGAGGAAAAAAACCTATGGAAATGAAAAATACATCAACAATTAAAGAGCTGATTTCTAATCCCCAAGCAGGAAAACTGTAACTCAATATATAAACAGAGACAAGAAAAAAAATTGCAATAATCAGATGATGTTGCAAAAGTTAAGTCATTGCCTTGAAAAAATAAAAATAATAAAAAATATTTTAGTGATAACAGAAAGGAAGAAAATGAATAAGTGGTAAGTAATAAGCTTTTTACAATATTCCAGTGACACTTCATATTTAATTAGGCATGAAAAGAAATTATGATTTATGAATGATAACACAGTATAATTTGGCTTTGTCTTTCCATCAAGAAGACGTTCTTTAGAGAAGGGCTAAATTAAAAAATAAGTGAGTCATGTTTGGTAAATTAAATTATTGTACAGAGCAATGCATTACATTAAAATCCTTCAGAATTTCAGTCATTCAAACTCCAGCTGCGCCTCCATAATAAAATGGAGTAGCAAAATTGAAGACAGAGGCATATTTAATTAATATGCATTTTTTAAACTGTGATGCTGCATACCACGAAAAGCCATATAATACGTTAAAAAGAAAAAAAATTGAATAACCAACAAAACAACTAAAAATGAGGCAGAAAATCAAAAACTGGTATTATCTTATCCCTCTCACAACTGCTCTGTGCAGTCAAGTTCCCTCCAACAATCTTATAAGGAACATAAACACTTAAGTGAGGAGAACTATTTCATTGGCTTCTAAAATTTTAGGAAAACTCGGTGCCTAAGCAAGAAACACTAGCATATGTACAGAATTAGTCACTTTAAGGTGTTTCTCCTAGGCCATTCATCCTTATAATTCAAGTGCTTCATTTATTATCATAAACTGCAAATCATGTGAAATATTATCCTCATTTTGCAGGATAAGTAGGACTTAAGCAATAAATTAAAGACAAAAATATATTATCTGCATATCAAGTTTTTGGGTGTTTAGTACTTTTTGGCCAAATTTCTCCAAGTATGGTAGTGTATGATGCAATTTCTTATATTAAAGCAAAGTTTTCACTGAATTTAACAGGATTTGTGACTGCACTAGGAATGAATTAATTCCCATGCAATGATTCTCAAGGCCTTCTCTGTTACTTTTTCTGCTTCCGCATTAAAAGGATTGGTGTTTCACAAATAACTGCCAAGGTACTTTCACATCAAAATATGAAACTAAAGGTTTGGATTTTTAAGTCTGAGTTAAAAGAATTGTATTGCAGGTATGCTGATATGTAGAGTTTATTTTCTTTTTTGAAATGTAGTGACTTTGTTTGCCAATTAAAAAGGAAAATAAAGGTTGTTTTTTGTTTGTTTGTTTTTCCTTAGGACTCTTTTCTACAGATATTTTTATTTCATAAGCATATAGAAAATCTATACCATAGCAATGTTATCACTGCTGTTACTCAGTATACCCTTATGTGAATTTGAAACCACAAAGAAATAGATGTAAGAATTACAGATAAGAATATTACCTACATGTAAGAATTTATCTTAATGTTTAAAATAAATTTTTTCATAATAAGGTAAAAAGATGTTAAAAAGGAATAAATAATGCAAATACAATAAAATGCAAAGCATATGTCTACAGAGATGTATTTTTAGAGTTCACAAATGGGCATTTTTGGGCCATCATGCTGCATTGCTTTTTGTCATGCTAAATTCAGATAAACAAAATTAATAATCTTGATTTTACAATCATTATTTGTTTTCAATTGCCATCAAACCATGACATTCTGTGAAAATTCCATTTGTATTAGTCACAAAGAAGCTCAATAAATGTAAAAATGGTTAATTATATCCTATAAACAGTATGATAATATTCTTATTTTTGAGCAGTAGTTTTTTAGGATAATACTATTTTTCATTAAATAACTCAAACCAAACCAAACGAAAAATTATTTAAATATGTTTTTGTTTGTCATCTATCTCTGCATGTCCATATAAATCCCCAAATGGTTATCTGAATTAGGGAAACCTTGCTAAGAAGCCCCAGATAACTGTTTCCTGCCATGTTTGTGAGCTGCATTCAACTGCACTCAGAACTCCCTTTCAAGTCAAAGAGAGTACTGCACATAATTTTAAAGTCATTATATAATTAAAGGTCATTTTTTTTTCTATAAGGAATAATGTCATACTAGGAGAGTTTAACAGAGTGAACAGGGCTTTCAAGCAGACAAAGCTTGAGCCACTATTCAGTGACTATTCACTATTCACTAAACTCTAATAGTCAATATTTCTGACTGACTGTGGGGTGTCTTTTGTTATTTTCAGCACCACAGTTTGAATTGATCATATTGAACCCTGGATTCTTTAAATGATTTGAAAGGAGACATAGGCACCACTCTATTAATCTTTTATGGCAACAACATTCCTTTGCTTAATTTCCTTGTGTCAGCTTTCCCACTCCTTTTACAATGACACAATTAAGAATCTATATTTATTTATGTAATTTTTTGTAATGAAGTAAAAATGTAGGTGTTAAAATATTTTCTATCTTTTAAACAAAATGCAAGAAGATGTGGTTATTGATTCACCAAAAATTATGTATTCTAAAATCTGATGCCAAGAAAACTGTCTGAAAAGAACAATTTAATTAGCACGCTGTGACTTATGGTAAGATATATGATGACCGTAAAAAGAAGTACTCACAGTCCAGAGTCACAACTGCAGAAATGCTATGGTCAGATAGATGGACTGAGTGATTTTTAGAAACAGGTATTGAATTACATACCATATGAAAAAGAAGTATTTAGTAAAGCTTCATCCTGCAAGGTGCCAAGCACCTGCTGAGAGCAGGCCTTGCCTTCTGATGTACTCTCACAGAAGCTAACAGAAAAGCTTTTTAAAGACTTGGACATTCCTTCAAGGTACAACTTTGTGCTGAAGGATGGTTTGGCATAATATCTTTTCCAGATACCTAATTTATCTGATGATATAGCACCTTACTATGCATTGTCTCTGCATTACATCTCAATGTGCTACAATGAGAAATAAAAAAGAAATTATCCTGGAGACAATGCACAGAGCATACCAAATATTGTTTACTGCTACAGAATACAATTTAGAGAAAGAGAGAAAGAAAGAGAGAAAGAAAGGGGGAAAGAGAGAGAGAAAGAGAAAGAAATAGAGAATGAGAGAGAAAGCAAGCAAGAAAGCAAGCAAGCAAGCAAGAAAGAAAGAAAATGTTTTTGAATATTTGGAACATCATTTTCCTGAGAACTCCCTGCACACCTTGAACCAATACTTACCTGGTAAGGCACTGAATAAAAACTCTTCCAATTAATCTCATTCAAAGCTTTTATGATATTTTGTATTGTTTACTGTAAAGTACCAAATTGGGGATCTTGAGGAAACAAAGTCATCTGACTTTTTCTAATCTTGTTAGTACCATAATACTCCATCTGTACTGCAGTGCAGCCGAGCATACTGACCACACGGACAGTGAACACTATTGTTCCTTTGTCGTAGAAACAAAATACACAACAATTTTTGCTTAGCTACTGTTCACTAGGAGCCAAAATATCCACTTAGTCTTTAAAATTTACCTGCCATTTGTGAACTAATATATCAATTTGACAAAAGTATAGAGGTCATATAGGTCAAAACATGTAGAGACATTTATTCATGTCTTTGTAATAGTTTGTTGGGTGAATTTGGGAAAAAGGGAAAAGGTTACTGTGGAAGAATATGTAGATGGGCTGCTTCCTTATGAATAAGGATTTATTTATTTTAAGATCTAGCTCTCAAGGACTACTGGGACAAGCAAATAAAATGTATTTGCCAAATATCTCATGAATCAAAAATATGCTAGCATTTGTATCAGAGACTGTGATCCTAAAGAGTGAAAAATATATTACTTTTTTAAAAGACCAGCAACTGATATAATGAATTATATCTTCTTTTCTTTAATCCTTTGAGATTAAAATTTTCCCTTTCCTCTTTTCTCCGAATCAGACCCAGATATGACAGTCAATTTACCTGCTAGCCTCTATGAAATAGAAGCAAACAGTAACTTACCTGTTGTTCAATAAATTGAACCACATTCCAAATTTTTATGTAGGAATGGCTATCTGACTTTTTGATAGGTAAAAGTATACTGCATCACATTAATGCTATTCAGGTTCTGTATTAGTGTTTTGCATGCAGGAGTCATTGGAGATTCTTTTGAAATATATATCCTAGCACTAGTAAGATAAAACAAACAAGTAGCCGCATTACTGCATGAAAATAAAAACTTATCTACTGACTCACAAGCAATCTCTTTATTCTGTTCTCAGGCCCAGTCAATAAAAAATTATATTTGAAGGGTGTTAATACATTGTTTAGAAATAGCACCTAACAAGAAGCACATACATGAAACAGCTTACAACCATTCATATAAGCTTATAAATTTTAAGAACCCCATTACCACTCCTTCTATCCTTTTTATTTATCATGCAGACACCAAAATAAAAACAAAACTTCTTTCAGTAAGTTATTAAACTGGATGTTTTGGAAGAGCCCTAAATAGCAATGTTTTTCATTTTTATCTTCATATAGGAAGAAATGTTCAGAGACTCTGAGAGTAGGGCATTGATGAAACTGTAACTCCAGTGGGCAGGGAATTGAATGCTAGATTAGGCAAAATTAACCTGAATTCCATTTTATATCCATATTTTTTCATGTCTTTGATTCTTAAGCAGAGGGGCAGGTATCAATCTCTTCATTTCCATGACCAGTGACAAGACTCGAGGAAACAGCTTGAAGCTGAGAGGAGAGGTTAACGCTGGAGATCAGGAAAAGGTTTTTCACCCAGAGGGTGATTGAGCACTGGAACAGACTCTCCAGAGAAATGGTCACTGCACCAAGCCTGTCTGAGTTCAAGAAGTGTCTTGACAATGCTCTCAGGTACACATGGTGTGAATCTTGGTGATGGTCCTGCACAAGGCCAGGAGTTGGACTCAATGATTCTGATGGGTACCTTCCAACTCAGCATTTTCTGTTGCTATGATTCTATTCTACTTTCTGATTAGCACACTCTCATCTCAACACATCATTCCTTTAACATGAAGATTTGTGTGAATAGTATGGCTTGTAGTAGGCATACAGATCTTGTTATTAAGGCAGCATGTGTGCAAACTGAATCCAGAAAAATGAGGTCAATAGTGCTCTCGAGTTTCACCATGGACAGAACAATATAGAACCTGGACAATTGTTCAGAATATGTTTAGAAAACTAAGAAACCAATGTGAACATACTGCCTCTGAATAAACCAATAACAGCTTTCCATTTTTTAGTCCAGGTTTAAAATTTTTAGCTTTTCCTTTATCAATTAATCATCTGCAATACTACTGAACAATATTATTCATATAAAGTGTATTTATATCTATATTTCTCTCTATTTATATTCATAAAGGTTTTAATTTTTCAACCTACCCATTTTACCTAAGTAAGCATCATTTCAGTGATGATCAATTTGGCCTTATTAAGGTCAGAGTAACTCCACTACAAGGATGAACAGTAATCAGTAGTCAGGCTAAGTTAAGTAATGTAGGATGAGAGAGACCTGTTTAAAGTCAAGGAAACAATGTCAGTTCCCAGAAGTCAAATCTGTTTGAGTCAGTGAGCATTCTTGGTTGTCACCTTGCATTTTTCCTCTGCACTGTCTAGCTTCTATTTCTCTTTCTTTCTTTGATAGATATGTGTGCATGCACTGGCCATTCACTGTTATTTCACTCTAATCTGCCCCAAGGGTCTCTATTAAAAAGAACCCCAGTTACCCTGCCTTCAAGGGGTAGGCGTATTAATTACAAAGGCATGTAAAGAAATAGCGATGTGCTCCTTGCACTAGGAGGAGAAGGCAAAATGCATTCCAATTCATCCCTTAGAAAAACAATATCCTGTGTGTAGATCATAAGCTAACATATTAAAAAAAACCCAGGAAGCAAACTGTCTTGAAAATATGTATTTTCCACTTCATAAGTAAAACAAGAATGTGAATCATTAGGAAAAGATCTCAAGGCTCTGCCAATATGTACAAGTCCATAAAAGTATTTTCTTATAAAATCTAGTATACATATATCACTTTGCACTTAAGAGACCTCATTTCTTGCTAGTGATACCATCTAAATATTTCTCCACAAATCTCTCTAGACTGATATATTACTTGTGCAGACTTTGTAGCTTTATACTCATTGTAACACGATACTACATTATTTTCTGTAGGCAGGACAATTATGTGATTGTGGTGGGTTGACCCCAGCTGGTAGCTAAGCTTTCATCCTATCATTGGTTATGCCACTCCTGTAGGATGAGAGAGAGAACCAGAACAGCAAAAGTGAGGCCAAAACAGTTTAGCAGGTTAAGCAAAGATAGATATGGAAGCAAAGAAAAATAAGGAATTTATTCACTACTTAACATCAGCAGGCATATGCTCAGCCCATTCCAGGAAACCAGCACCTCAGTATGGGTAAAGATATTTGGTAAGACAACTAGTACAACCATGAAAATACCCCCTTCCTCCTCCTTTCCATGAGCTCTTACACTTGAGCACAATGTCATGGGAAACAGAATATCCCTTTGACCTTGCATAGCAGTTCCAGTTCTCCCTCCCAAAATCTTGCCTATTTGCTGGGGAAGATGGGGACAAGTCACCCCAGCCAGGTACAAGACAGTGGGAGGCACACCATGGAAACCTCAGCCCTGGGCATCAGGCACATCCCTGGGCACAGTCTGAGGACAGGCTCAGCTTGAGCCAGAGAGTGAGCCCAGCTCAGCAGGGCCCATGGCCAGACAGGGGGCTGGAGGCCAGCCCTGCTACAGCTTCATTGGGCCCAGCAGCAGCTGCTGATACAGCTAAAGGCTGGTGTGGGGTCCTGAGTGTGGGCAGTGGGAGGAGGCACTGATCAGGGACACTGTCCTAGCATTGCTCTTGAGGCCCTGACAAAAGTTGTCTGTGTGGGCAATTTCACTCTCTCACTAATTATTTCAATCACAATCTGAAGAATGTATATTTTTATTTTATTATCAAAACGTGCTGCCTTATGTCAAAGCTGCCTTTCTTTTGCCACCGAGCTGCCATAAAGGATTTTTTTGCCTGAATTTGAAATCAGCGTAATTCTGGAAATACATATGATATTAGGTATTTTATATTCTATATACTATATTCTACTTTACATACATCTTTTATGTTGCATCTAGTGTACGTGTGATGTACGGATGCTGTCTGGCTGTCAAATTCCCTCTTAGCCACTCTCTCACTCTCCATCCTCATGGAGGCAGGGGAGAAAATGAGATGAAAAAGCTCATGAGTTCACATAAAGACACAGAGTTCCCTTACCAGCTGCTGTCATGGGCACACAAGATTTGCCTTGGGTCTTCCCACATGTTTTTTTTTTTGTTTCCCACATCTCTGCTCTAGTGCCTGGACTCTTCCTCCCAGATTTCTTCCCTCACCTTGGTGTTGCCTCTATTTTTTTTCTCCTCATTCTTTTCTATTCTGTTGTCCCTCCACTATCTAACATTTTGTCCATTTTTTAATTGTATTTTCCTGAAGCCACTACTCCCTCATCTGTGGGCTCAGCTGTGTCCTGTGGTGGGTGGGTTGACTTGAAACATCTGTGTCCAGCATGGGGTAGCTCCAGGCCCCACTGCCACCATCTTGTTACACCCTCTACACTGGCTAGAGCTTTAATTAACTTTCCATCAAAGACTTATTAAATTTAAATTGTAAGGATATTATTTGAAAGAATATTAAACCAAGTAGTTTCTACTGGATTTCAGAATGAAAAGATGATAAGAGAGGAAAAAAGAAAATCTATTACCTTTCCTGGATACTAACACTATTCTTTTCATTCTCATATTCATCACTATTGTTGCCTCAGTGTCTCAAAAAGCATCACAGAGCTACAAAGGGAAATCAGCCTAATTCATAGCTGTAGTATGCACATACAGAATAAACACCTGACAGAACCTTAAAGAACACAGAAGGAATAGAAACTATGAGCCAACTCAAAAGAATTTAAAAACTGATTGTCAAAGAAGCAAAGTCAATAAATTGTCAACAAAAATAAATACATATTATTTCCTCTAAAATATTTTACTTCTCTAAATTGGAAAGACACTTTTTTAATTCTCTCACTGTATTATGCATGTTCTTTATCTTTCTAAGCCTGAAGAAATACAACGTTTCCATCCTCTGTGTCATAAAGGAGCTTTGTTGTTTCCAAACACTGGGTAGCATCCTGCTGCTCATAAGTCAGTGGGAACGCTATTGCCTCCCATTCATAAAATCTAGTTCTATCTTGTAACCATCTAGGTGCCTAAAGCTTAGTGACACCATTTAATGTATTTCCTTTTCCATAGTTATTTCTTTTCTATACAAATATATTTTCTTCTTTACACAACTATGACATCAACACTGACAAATACAGTTGTGCTGTAGGCTGTCTTGCGTACTTGCAGTCTTCCACAATGCATTCTGTGACGGTTTTAGTAGCAAAACAAACAAAAAACCTAATTATTTTAGGGTCTAAACATTGTGAGAAAGGCCTTTGAATTATTTTAATTTGATGAATTCTGAATATTGTAACAAGCTCATTCATTGAATACTTGATAAATAAAATAGAGAATTTTAAATCTTTATCAATATATATATAGCAGCAGGAAATAAAATATATAGGCATTAATAAAGAGAATAACCCATTTTAGATCACATTTTTCACACATGTAAGACTGACAAAATATTGAAAAATTATTATTTTGCTGGTTTTCAAAGTAATTTTATAAATATTCTTCTTGAGAATTTCTTATGGAGAAAGAAAAAAAAAATACTCAGACCTAGAAACAATGGATATGATGAAAGATAGAGAGGAAGAGGATATATTCCTCTCCACAACAAAAGAAACTTCCTGCTAAGCTAAAGATACTAGGATGATAAAAAATTATTAACCAAAAAAAACAGTTTAAAGACATGCAAAAGTATTACCAAACCAGAAAAGATTATTTTCTCTAAAAGTAATTTTTCTTATGGCTATAATACCAACTTCAAGAAATTATTAGAACCTGCATTTATAAATTTTTAATATAAAATGTAGTATAAACAGACAATATATAATTTTAATAGCTTTTGTGTCATATTAACATGTAATTGTTAGGAGCTAGAACAAGAGAACTAAAAAGAAGAGGTATCCAATTGTATATGTCAGTGTTATATATGACAGAACACAGTATACCTCTATTTTCTAGTGTGTGTCTGAAAGCAAAAGCAAAGATGCATTGTCACTCACTCCTGCAACCACACATGCACACATATGAGAAAGGCAACCCATGCTGTCACATAAAGTGGCCTAGAAACAGCTAAATTTAGCAGCCCATACAATTTGCATAAATTGGGATCACAGATGCAAGATATTTCGTTTCATCCAGGACTGTGTGACTGTGTCAAACTTAAAATACAATGATACATATTATCAAATAACTTACAACAACAATTACGAATTATTCTGTTGATGTAAATTAACACTTGAGAAAAAAATCCTTGCAAGTACCAGATGCAACCAACAGAGAAAACAAACATAATGATATTTAGGCTGAGCATTAGATTTAGTTTTGTCCATAAAAGTACTGTGATCTGTTGCTAGTAAGAGTCCACATCTGTGCCTCTGAGTTTACTTTTTAATGTATGCAAACCACAAGATTGCTTTCTGCTTTTCAGTTCTGTTTTTTATAATGAATGGTACTTTGACTTCATAATAAAAAACACCATGAAATTTTCAGAAATGTATTGAACATAATATATGTAAGAAAATATGGAAAACAAAGTAGAAAGCTATTCTACAGTTGCTCTGGAATACCAATCCCGGTTACAGAATAGTTTTTTACTCTGTCAAGCATTGATCACTCTAAGTGGGAGTCATTTTCTGTGAAGATGATGTGGTAGTAAAGAAAGGAGGTGATACAGGACTCTGAGAGACATGGAGCTCATATATCTTGTTCCTTGCAAATTGGCTATTTAATAATGGAGATTCTTAACTGAGAAGTGCTGCTTTGTAAAACCACTTTGATTTATTTTGTATTGCTGCAAAACCAAAGCAGATATGACATTGGCTAAATAGGTAGTACACAGATTTATATCTGACATGTCAGATTTAGTCTACAGACTTAAGATTATACTTTCTTACAGTCTAAAGACTTCTCACCATTCTTACGCAGTGTCCATATATTTATGTTGCGAAGTTTGATAGTAGAGGGTGCTGTGCAGGCCCCTTCCATGACAAGACACTGGAAACTGATGGAGGTTGTCCCTCTGCAACCCATGGAGGTCCATAGTGGGGCCAATAGCCACCTGCAGCCCAGGGAGAAGCTCATACTGGAGCAGACAGATGTTCCTAAAGGAAAGTTTGATCTTGTGAAGAGCCTGCAAAGGAACAGACTCCTGGCAGAACCTGTGGCACTATGGAGAAGGGACCAAACTGGAGCAATTCATGAGGAACCACAGCCTGTGGCAGGGACTGACATTGGATGTTGTGAGTTACCTGCTCCGGGGGTTTGCCCAGGCT
This sequence comes from Nicator chloris, assembly GCA_013400495.1. Taxonomy (NCBI): domain Eukaryota; kingdom Metazoa; phylum Chordata; class Aves; order Passeriformes; family Pycnonotidae; genus Nicator; species Nicator chloris. The sequence continues at coordinate 15,363 of WAAE01016849.1, forward strand.
AGCTTCCCCAGGCCCCCGTCGGTTACCCAGACAAATAGACCACAGGCAAAAGATCGAGAGATGTTCTTTCTTCTCAGGACATGGTCCCACAGCTTTATTGTGAAACCTAAACTCCAGGAGGCGAAAGAGGGGTTGTTCCACGTGTCAGAGGAGTTTTAAGCGCTGGGAGGAAGGGGGAGAGGAAGGGGAGATGGACCATCACCAATGGTAGCTGACCCAGGGGAGGAGGGGGTGTGGGGGTGGATCAAGTTAGGGAATACCACATACCAGAAAAGGGGGGGTGTGCAAAAAATATAACACTATTTATGCATAATTCATAAACCACCCAGTGCAATAGAATAACAAAAATAATCTAACTATATAGTGGAATACAACAGCTGGAGAAGTTAATGAACAACTTTATCACATGGATGAAACCCTACAATTTATCAGAAGAGTGTGAGGAGAAAGAAGTAACAGAGATAATATATTATGAGCTGACCACAATCCCCCATTCCTCGTATACACATGCCACTCAGATGGGAGTAGGTAGATGTCCTGGGGTGACTGCATAATGCTTGAACCCCCAACTGTCTGTTCTTTTTATGCTAGATATTAAGTCCTACACCTTTAAGACTAGTTCTGAGAGTGAAGGGGGAGAAAGAAGAAGCCTGCAGTTTGTTTACAAAAGCTACACTCACTCCTCCACATCCTGCTCCTAGACTGTGCTGTCTACAAACAGACAGCGAGAGAGAGTCTTTACTTTCTCAATTTTGCCATCTCTCTTGAAAACAGCGAGAGGCTTTGTTGTTTAATATTGTTCATTGGTTTTGTGCTTGTGAGCATTTTACTTGTTGAATAAACAGTTTTTTCCACTTATCTCTAAAGATATTTTTTCCCCAGAGCAGCTGGGGGAGTGGCCGATTAGGTTTGCTTCCCAGAAAGACCTCATTCAGAGGTTTCCTCCCAAATTTGCCCTAAACCAAGACAGTAGAGAAATCAGAAGAGAAGTTAAACATGTGGAGAATGAAGGTGTGGGAGACAGATGTTTTTAATATTTGGTTTTATTTCTTCATTGTCCCATTTAGATTAATTTGAAATAAATTAATTTCCCTAAGCTGAGTCATATTTTCTTGCGACAGTAACTGGTATGTGTTCTTCGTCCTTATCTTGATGCACAAGTTTTCATCATATATTCTCCCTCTCTTCTGTTAGGAAGAGACAATGATGTTGCAGTGTGTAATTTGCTTTATTCTGTGTAATTTGGTTTATTCTGTTTTTCCCCTGAATAGTTTGTCCCCAGTTGTCAATCCCCAGTTCTCCTCCCCTGTTTCTAGTGTGTTCCCTGTCCATCCTGTTCCCCCCTCCCCTGAGCCCCTGTCTGTCACTTGGCTGCCTCTCCCCTTCTCCTAGAAGGTTCTAGGGAGAGCGTCGAGTGGTTGGCTGAGGGCTGGGAGTCCCCTCCCTTATCTCTTCCCACTGGAGCCTTAAGATGCCTATTATCCCTGGATCCCCCACCCCCTGTTCCCCATTAGTGGGTGGCTGGGTCCCTCCCTAGGTTTGCTCCCCCAGTTAAGTACTGTTGTCTCCTTTTGTTCTCGGTCTTTTGTTAGCTGTATCCCTTGAGTTGAGGAGCTCCTCGGAGCATCCAATAAACTTGGATTTCTACCCTAACACTAGACTGCCTCTGTCTCCTGCCATTGTCAGCGACCTCTCTGCTGCCTGGGGGCCCTGGAAAAAGGGCAGAAGGACCCAAAGCACTGCCTGGCACTCCTGAGCTGATAACAGCTGGGAGCGCTGGGGGTGCTTCATATCTGCTGCTGTGCCACCAGAGCTAGCCGGGGTGAACAGCTGGACGGAGTCCAGCGACAGGCACCGCGACACAATGACAGAGTGAACTGGTGGGCACCTGGAGGCCAATGAAGTCAACACACCACACCACAACTGAAAAGTTTTGTTCTTGTTGTTATTACTACAGACTGCCTCCTTTTTGTACTTAATAAGATTTGTTATAAGAATAAATTAATTAAGAATATGTTTATTCACAACTAATTTGCTCATCTCAGATGACAATAGAAATAACGGCCTCAGTTATTGCAAAAGATTGTTGTGCATGTAAAAATGGATCATAATACAATCTTCAGTTTGGCTAAAAGTAAGCTAAGAAAGGCTAAGAACAATCTAAATGTACTTTTCTTTTTTCTCTCATATTTACAGTTATCATTTGTTTTGCTTAATAGGATTTGACTGAAAAGCAAGAATGAGGATATCCATGTATCTAAGAGAACTACAGAATGGATGTAATTTTAGATATTGTTTTGCATGTGGATAACAAATAACAGAACTGTGTTTTTAAGAGTTCAGAATCCATAAACTAGGTATAATTTAAAAATAATTCTTAGAATTACCATTTAGGTAACTAAGATGCAAATGATTTACAAAATTATCCAGTACATAGAGATGTCATTTGTCAATTTGTCAATTTGTCAATTTGTCCATGTTCCAAAGCTACTTCTAAAAATAAGAAGAACCTTTTAAGCTCAACTGATCTGCGCAGGCACAGATTCTATGGGTTCTGTCTTATACTTGTTCCTGAAAATAAAACAGATTGTTCTGAGTCAATCAAGTATTGTTTCTAAAGATTTTCAGTGGTTATATGTCTTGCCTCAGGAACTGATCTGAAAAGCAAAGGACCACAGTCATGTGGAAAGCCTAAGAAAAACAATTCTGGCTCACTTGGAACTACACTGAAGGAGTAAAGGCAGAAAGGGTGGACAATATCTTTTAAATAAGACCTTAAGTGCGGAACTGCTGGCAAGGAATAAATCAAGTAGTTCTCAAGGCAAGGACTATTCTGTGTTAAACTGTTTGTTCTATTTTTAAGCAAGTTACAGATAATTAAAAATTTAATATTCCCTTAAAACGAATCAAAATTATTATACTATAAACCAGAAATAAATTCTTCTATACTAGGTATAAAAAAACCTACAAAAAGGACATAAAAGCCTGGAATAGCAGGAATTAAACCTAGGCACACTCTTCACACAAAAGAGTTGTGGGTTCTTTTTCCTAGCCCTAACACATTTGTTTTGTCAAAGACTTAATTTTGCTATCTACCTCTGATGAGTTTTTTTTTCCATTGCTAACAGATTCTATACAGCCCCGTAATGGTTGTAGTAACATTGTGTTGAACACCCCATAAAAAAACACTGCCTACATATCTGAAGTCATTTGTTTTCTCAGAGTCAGAACATGAATCTGTACATGGCACATCTCTTTTAGAACTTCCTTTACAGAAAAAAATCAGAGTGAATAACTTTGCAAGACATAATTACTTTTCCTGAAATATTATAGTTTATGGCTGAAACATTGTAATGACAGACTTCTGCCTATTATAGCAGAACTGTGTTACAAAAACTGCACAGACTACCACCACACCCTGAAGAGGTCTTCAGAGTGAGGCCCTATGCAGTTCCCTGATTAAGATAAAACTTAGAGCTGGGGACATTCACAAAGCACGAGTTTAGCACCTTCAGGGAGGAGATGACAGCCCCATGGCCATCAGCTGCCAGGCTCATACAGACCCTCCATCAAAGGGTGGGGGGAGAGAGGCTTTGGGTGTGTGTTGGAAAAGCCTCAGGCCAGAGGCAGGGACTGCCCATCCTCCCTGTGCAGAGGAGCCCAGCTGAGGGCCCTTCACCCNACAGCGTGGTGCAGTGTGCAGCTGCGTGGTGGGGTGTGTGGTGGCATGATGCAGTGTGTGGCAGTGTGCTGCAGTGTGTGGTGGCCTGGTCTCATGTGTGGCGGCCTGGTGCGGTGTGTGACAGTGTGATGTGGTGTGCGGCGGTGTGGTGCGGTGTGTGGCGGTGTGGTGCAGTGTGTGGTGACCTGGTGCGGTGTGTGGCTGCCTGGTGTGGTGTGTGGCAGTGTGATGCAGTGTGTGGCGACATGGCACTGTGAGATGGCAACAGGGGACCCTCACCACTAAGAAGATCAGAAGGAGGGGAGGAACTAGACATCACTGGTACCCCCGGGTGGGTGATATGCTTCCACCTAACCCTTGCCACTCTCTCCCTGTCCTCCCAGCCCCATGCACACTTCTTTCTCTACTTTTTTCTTTCTTTCTTTTCCCTTTCTTTCTTTCTACCTCTTTTACTATAAAAATAAAATACATCAAATTTTTTGGTATCTACATCTAACCTCATTTGGTTTTAATCTCGTTTTTGTGTATATTTTGAACCTTCTAAGTTCTTTCAGTTTTATACACAGAGACTTAGTTTTCTCTGCCTTTCTGGTTTAAACCAGATCATAATACTTGGGCATGTCACTTAAAAAGCAATTCATCTCACTTAATTTCAGTCATGTCTAATTGATAGGTATCTGGCGTGCAAGAGTTGTCTATGACTTTTTTTCCCAGACATCTATCTCTCCATACTGATTACAATGAGATCCTGGATGGCTAGTTTAGATTACATGCCTACATTTTGAAAATTGAAGAGAGAGAGAGACTGTTTTCCCTCTTGCCACCACAAAGATCCTTTATGTAGTAGTGTTACCATAGTGATTTACAAGAATATAAAATATCCCTTCAACTTTACCTACCTTTGAACCACAGATGCAATTAAATGCAAAGTTAGCTAATGTGATACCAAATATGAGCAAGTATCTCCTGAATTTCAAATGGTTTTATGATCTGGGCCCTCACCTCTGTCAGCCACATTCTTTGATCTTCTTGTCATCTTTAGTTGTAAGAGATATTTCTTGCAGATATTGCAAGAATTATATAAAAGTCTATTCTGGAAGTGACATCTAGAAAATCATCTGGTCCAATCTTTGTTTGAAACAAAAGCCTTGGATTAGGTCATGAAACGTCAAGCCAATTCTGGAATAATTCCTGGAGGAAAGATTTCACCAGTTCTCTGAGTGACCTAATCCTATGTATATTTATTTTCATGATAAAGAGTTTCTCCTTACATTCAGACAGATTTTTCCCTGAATTAGCTTACACATTTTCCCTCTTACCTATCACCATGTGTCTTTCTCCACCTCCTCTCTAATTGTTTTTAGGTATTGGAAGAGTCCCTCTTAGAGGGTGCATTCAATCTCATCATCTTGACCATATATAACGATACTGAATACTAAAAGATGCAGTATCAATCTCTGAAAAACTCCATTCATGAACAAGCTATTGTTTGGGATATTAAATGCCACCCTTTCAGCCTGGCAATTTAGGGTGTTTTCTATCTGTTCTGTGGTCTTCCTTTCCAATCTGTATCTTCACCAGCTGGCGAACAAGAACGTTGTGGAAGACCATGCTTTGCAAAAATCAAGATAACACTGCTCTGCTTTCATCCACCAAATAATACAGAAGACAATGGGGTAGGTCAAGCAAAATTTACCTTTGGTCAATCTGTGCTGCCTTTCCCCATCACTTTTTATTCTTTAATTTGTCCTTCATGTGCTGGGAATTTTCTTCCATGAGGGCTTATTCATTAATTTTCATAGTCACTGATGTGATGCTAACTGGCCTGCAGTTTTCTGGATCTTTCTTTTTTACCCTGTGTATAGATGGATGTATTCTTTTTCTTTTCAGAGTAATTCAGGGTTCCCCTTGGACCCTATAACCATTTCAGAGACGACAGTGAATGATTTTGCAAGGATGTCATACAACTCTCTTAGCACCGTGAAGTATTCTGTCAGGTCCCGCAGGTGTGTTTATGTCCAAATTGTTCAGATGTTCTCTTGATCATTCTTTGCTCTTTGTTTTGTCATTGCTCTTGGCAAAGAGGATTTGAAACTGACCTTAACTACAAAGACTGAGGCAAAGAGGGCATTAAGCACCTCAACTTTTTAATGCTATTTGTACGTGATTTGGTAGTCTCATTCAGAAGTAGACCTACACAGTCCTTGCACATGCACTATCCACTTACATAGGTAGAGAACTGTTCTTTTTTCTTTTTTTTTTTTTTTTCATTGCTCTTATACGTTTGAGCTCCTGCTGAGATTTTGGCCTCTTAATGTCACCTGTGAATGCTCAATCACTACTTCTAGATACCTTTTTTGGAGCCTTTCCATACTTATTTCTTGTTTTGGTTTTGTTTTGTTTTATTTTGGTAAGGTTTGCAGTTGCTTGGTTTTTAAAGTTTTGGTTTGGTTTGGGTTTTTTGGTTGATTTAGTTTTGCTTTTCTTTTGTTGTTGCTGTTTGCTTATTTGGTTTGGTTTATAAATTCATTTACTAGCTCTAACCAAGCTGGTCTGTACGTTGTGCTTATTCCTTTTCTGGCTGAGTGGGTGAACCGAACCATTAAAATGTTTCTAAAATCTCCCAGTATTCCTTAGCTTGTTTGCTCTTCATGACAGACTGCCAGGGTCACTCTCTGAAGAAGTTCTGTTATTCTGAAATCTAGATCTTTAGTCCACTTATTTTCCTCATGGTTTTTCAGATCTTAAAACTTTGTGGTCTCATGGCTGGTGCTACCAATGATGATGATGTTTTAAAACAACTCTTCTTAATAGGTCCAGAAGAGCATCACTTCTAGCTGACACATTCAACAACTGAATAAGGAAGTTGTCCTTCATACATTTCAGAGATCTCCCGAATTGCTTATGTGCCACTGTATTGTTTTCAAAGAAAATAAAAGTATAACAGTATAATTGACATCCTTCATGGGAACCAGAGTGTGCAGACCTAAGGCTTCTTTGAATTGAGGAAGGTTTTGCCCATCAATCCTTCTTTACTGTGTGGTCTGTACAGAGATAGCAGATCACTACCACAAGGTATCCTTTGATGGTTATTCTTCTGATCTTGACCTACGCCGTTTGACAGACCTGGCTTATTTTTCATATATAGCAGCTATGTGCTTATGTCAAGGTTAGAGGAAGGGAGTGGAGTTTCTAGCACTGTTTAATTTCATACCACCCACATTATGGATGGGGTTAAGTTAATGCTATGTGGAATGTTTTATGTTGATTGAATGCTGCTCTAAAACTTTTGCCAAAGTTCTCTGATTTTCTAAAGTTGCTGGTAATTTTTTTTTTTGTTGTTTGGACCTCTTGAGAGAATATCTTGTTGGTATTTCTCCCATACATCTGGAGCCCTTTTAAGTGTCTCATTGAGCAAGGGGGCCTTACAGTGGGGGAAAGGGGAAAGTTCAAGTGGGTTTAATTTCCTCACTGTGTTTCAAACCAGCACATCTTTCACTGGTCTTTTACACAGAAAATAAGACTTTCTCCTATCCTCTGTCTTTTACAAGTGGAATAATGCAAAAGAAGAGTATGGGATTAATTTAGCCTCAGAACCTAACTTTCAGGCAGGTACATTTAGCTGAAAAGAATCACATGTTCTCTTTACAGTCCATAAAATAAGAATGGTTACTCTGATCTACTAAGATAATTAAAAATTAAAGACATTCAATTTCTGAAAAACCTTTTAGTATTTTTAATAGCTTTACCTGTATGGTAGTGTCTTGGTTTAAACATTTGTTGGGCTACCCAGGACAGGTGGAAAAGAGGAGCTAGGCCATAGATATATCTGGACTTTAGGTACTGGTCTATTTTATCAATAGAAAGATGAAAAAGTATGTTGCTGTGTTATCATAGTTACTTCCCTTTTATCTGCCTGCTTCTTTACAGATTGCTCATGAAAAGGTCACAAAGATGCTTAGATTATAACTATGTCCATGTGTCATTATATGTGGAAAGGTATTATACTGTTTCAGTGAACAGATGTCCAGTTATACTACTGTCTCATTTACAGATTATCTTATACAACATTCTTATTTCATTTAGGTTCATTAAAAAGTTTTGTCTTCATCACCATTCTGATGAAAATTTTCATTTTCTATACCAGAAAAAAAATAAGTATACATAGAAAAAGGAATGAAAATAAACCCACCTTTTTTTTTTTTTGTAAGAGCTGCCATTTCAGTAGAACTTTGACAACATGGGAGTTTCTTTATATTTCCTGTCTTTCTTCAAATATGGTTTGAACCAAAATATTACCCTCCCATGCTTGATAATAATTTGAAATTACGCTAATCTTTGACACAGCAGGTTTCTGATAGCTCTGTAATACCTTAATATCATTGCTTCAGGCAAAGGTGACAGATGTAATCACCTTCTATAATTCATGTTTAATATCTGAGTGACAGAGGGGAATCATGACAATCATTTGGAACCTTGATCCCAAATCCTCAGCCATGCTATATCACCCACCCCTACAAAATACTTGTAAAAATTGCTAAACTTATTCCAAGTTTAATAATATTAAGAAGATATTTCTATCAGCATAAAAACTGATCCAGTACAAAGGCATAATTTGTAAAGGCAAATATATATTTTACAGGATTTTTTACATTCTTCTAAACTGTCTTCTGCAGTGTCAACATCCAAGTTCTGTTACACATATTTCACCTGTCCAGAATACTGATAAAAATTGGGAAGTAGTTTGACACATGAAAGACAATATCTTCATCCTCTAGTTCTTATAATCTGCTTACCTTTTGAAGAGTATCTTTGCTTGCCTTTTAAAGAGTATCTTTACCTTTTGAAGAGTAAACAGTAAACCTAGGGAATGTTATATTTTTGTTGTTGTTGTTTAGCATTTTTTTTAAAATAACAATTTCTGTGAAAAGACACATCTTTTAAAACTATTATTAAAATTAAATCTGCAACCATATTTGCACAATTTAAATTTTATATTTGCAATGAATGCATGAGATATTTAAGACAGAACAAAATATTGGATACGTCTGAAGAACCTGTACAAATAGAAAGAGTTTCTATACAGGAACATGCAGAGAGTCCTGTGTTCTGACTAGATTCTAAAATGGTAACACATGACTTGTGTCTGTGCATCATCTTGCAGAGCTGAGCCGGGAAAAACTAAGCTCACAAAAAGTATAAATTTCCATATCATCTGTGTCATCAGACACATTTTTGATTTCCTTTATTAGATAATGATCAGCTCTATTAGGCACTTAGACATACCCTAATCTTTTCAAACAACTCCATACTGCTATTATCTTAAGAAAGAAATGCAGCAAGTATAATTTCCATGTCTGTGCAAATGTTCTGTCACTTATTCCATAGCAGTTAAGTTTGATCTGAAATGACACAATTTCTACATTGGTGTTATTGTAGGTCCCAAGGAATACAAAGATGACATTACCAAGAGAATTATTTTTAGTAGAGAGTGGTATTATCTGTCAGAAGAACACCTTTGTTAAAAACAGCATCTGAATTATAGATTCATTGACCTTTAGGAGAATATTCATGGTAAGTATAACTATCTGCTTGCCTTATTCTTGTGTGTTCCCTGTTATTAACATCAGGATACATAGTCCAACAGACCTTTCAGGTGACCTATTTTAAGGCCCTGAGCAACCAAACAGAAGATTTGAGCAGTGAGGTATGAGTATAGGGAAAAACAACAACAAAAACCTCTGCAAAAACACTCAAAAACAAACAAACAAACAAACAAACAGAATTATTTATTTCCATAGAGCCAGAACAAGAAACTGTGATTAAGTATTTTGCTTTCAAGCCACACAAAACATTTCCGATTAATATTGCTGTAAAATAAGGTGATCATCTGAACAAGTTTTTAAAATATTTGTAGATAAGAATGTTAAATGAAGAAAAAAAAATTTTTCCAAGCAAGAGCTGGTATGAAATTTAGCCCAGTCTGTGACATTTACCATTAAAACATAGTTCAGCTTGTGTATATGTTACATATATGTATATTATTTTTGATCACTATTACTACCTTTTTATAGAATAAAGGTGCTTCTTATCTGAAGGTTTAAGGAAAAAATGAACCCAGGCTAATAATAAGAAAGAGAAGATACAAGCATGATTTAATGTGGAAGAGGAGATGGAAACAATAAGATATTCTTCATTCAAATACAGATGCATTGGGATTTATATTCAGAGATTTGTTCCCCAGGAAAAAATGTAATTTTTTTTTCATGTACACATTCCAGGTAAAACTTCAGAACTTTCAGAGAGAAATTCTTATTTTTGTGTAAAAATGAATTTTTATAATCAGGTCAATTTAGTTTACTTTTGTTTTAAGAGACAAAAACAATACCTAAGTTTGAAAACCAGCTTAAGGTGCTTGTAACACAACCAAACTAGCAATAAATATCAGCTATTAAGTAGAATTATGAATAAAATTTTTATGTGTTTTATACAGACCTAATGCTAAGTCCTATTCATGGTAAATGCTTATTTATCTGAGGAGGTTTAGATTTTCGTAGTTCATCCTACGGCAATGGTATTGAATCTTGTTAATGACAGTGATGATAGCTTTTCTTGTTTTGGTTTTCTACTGTCCAAACATAAGCTTATAAAATAAATATTCATAAGCAAAATCACACTATGATCATGTGCTAGACTTGGTTAGAAGTCATACCTATATTACTATTTAATGCAAATCCATTATGGATGGATCAATATAACTACAATTCCTTTTTAAAAAAAACTGTTATTTGTTAAATGTAACAGCAGAAGAGAACTTCATGATTCCCATTAGCAACAAACGAATTTTGTATTCTTCTACTTCCTAGATCATCATAAGATGGCTGATTTCACAAGGGAAGGAACATCAAATATTGTCTTCAAATAGCAGCAATTACAGGGTAAAATGAAGTGCTTTGATCATAACAATAGGGACAGAAATTAGAGTTAAAATATGAAGATTCTCTTTATTGTCTTCTATTTCTTCTATATTCTCTACAATGCAAATTTCGTTGCAAGACAGGATTTTATAATCACCTTAAAAAATACACACTGTTTTGCAGATTGAGGTGGAAGGAGATACGTAAAATAGATATTGACCTTCCTATAAAATAAATACTACTTTATCTAATCTTTCTAACTCAAACACTAATCTAATTCATCAGACTAGAGTTCCCTCGTTTTTTTTGAGTTTTACTTTTAAGTTGCAGCATAGGATGACGTGAGAAATTTTTTTCTCTTCTTACATTACCCATGGTATATACCAGAGGTAAACAACTTGTGACTCTTGATCCATAAATGTTTGTTAAGTCATGTAAGGGAGGCTTTCTGTTTAGCAGGACAGCACACATCTAGCAGGAGTGTTTTGATACGTGGTAGTTTTTTGTGTTGTATTGCCATATGAGTATTTTATGCATTGTTCAGAAGACCTAGTGTAGTAGATACTCCACACTTCAGCAATGCAACATTATGCTTTGGAATTCCTTTACATATGGAAAAAAAACAAAACAAAACAAAACAAAACAAAACAAAAAAAACAAAAAAACAAACAAACAAACAAAAAAACCCCAAAAAACCAGCCTTCAGTCTATTCAAAGACTCTTATGACAGAGAGATGAATAGTAATAATTTTTTCAGAAGCTTAGAAATACAAGTCATTTATTAACCAAACTCTAACAACTTTTTTATATTTTTAAAAATAGCCTGGTTTTTTTAGGATCTAGAATTACTTGCATATAAAGAAAAAATCTAATCAATATTGGTTTGTTCAAAGCTTCTTTCAGAGAAGAAGTACTGGTTCTGTACATGTCT
>WAAE01016850.1:9234-35069 GCA_013400495.1 Nicator chloris
AAAGAGCCTTTTTTTCCCTCCGTGGCTAGAATAAACAGTGTTTTACTTGCCTATATTTACTTGGACAAGTCACCAGCGGATCGGGGCTGCTGGCTGTGACCTCTAGAAGTTAATATGTTACACAGCAATAATATAAAACAGTGTTAAAGTAGCAAGTGCTGGATTTAGTGTCTGCTCTAGGCATTTCAAGTCCACATGTCTTGACTGCTGCCCTGCTTCACAGTACTCGAGGTATGTCACTATACTGTCATCACAGCTTGAAACATCACTGCACCACCCTCCCACCACACCCCAAACTAGGAAACATATCTGACTTAGCAAAAGCTTTCCCTGTCATTCATAGAGTATTTCCTAGTTGTAATCAGGACGGCTGTAACTTGGATGGGGGCACGGGGAGGCTGGAAGTGTGTTTGGGAGCAGCAGGGTTGTACCTCTAGGCAAGGTGCTTGCCCCATTCCATGCCACACAGACACAAATAAATCTGCTCTGTGTGTGAAGGGGTGGGAAGAGAGGAAAAAAGAGGGAATAGCTTTGCTGGGGACAGACAGGCAGGCGAGATTGCTCCTTTCATAATCTGTGCCAATTTAGATTAGCTTGAAGTGTCTATGAAACTGCAGTCTAAATTAAGTTTCATCCCATGTACCCAGCTTTATTCATAATTGCTCAGAGACAAGGAGTCTGTTCAGTCTGGGGTGGTATTTAGTTATTTTAATACACTGTCTGTTTTTCTTGCTAGAATCGCTTTGTTTATTTTCAAACTAATGAGATAGACTACACTGCCTTCATATATCCTCAGACTTCACATCCTCCATCCTACATACCAGTGGTAGCAGGGATCCTCTGGAAAAAGAAAAGTTTAGTCATTTCATTGAAACACTGCTGCTGTTGTTCCAAAGTAACCCTCCTGCCAGGATGTGATTGGCAGCAACAAGGTCTGGGTTCAAATTGAAGGGAGTTCCTCCAAATGTGGTGACTTGAAGCCACACCTAGACAACTGGAAAAATTATACTGATCTAGTATTTTAAAAGCAGAGGCATAAGTAAGAGGCAAACATGAATCAAACAGCTCAAAAAGATTTCGTTGGGGTATTTTTTTGGTGAGAGAAAACAAAAATGTGACCAGGTAGATAAACAGTGATAGCAATGACTGTTACAGTTATTCTTTAACTATAACAGTTCATAGTCTATTTTCTCTAAGGAAGTAATTTCCAGGGTAGAATTTTTCACATCATCTAAGTGAAAGTAAGTGAAATTAAGATTTATTGGGTGATAAACTGCCATGTGAAGCAATGCTCTGGTAGCTGCTTGGCTCCCTGATGGTTGTGCCTCTGGCTGCTCCATCTTCATTTCATGGGCCTTGGCAACTCTGCCAAGAGCCCTTTGCTCTTGGCCAGCTGCTCCCAACCCAGCACAGCCACATGTATGCCTCCTGTGGCTGCTGGACTTCCAGTGCTCTAATGCTCACAACTACCCACAGCCAGCTGGACATGGATCTTCAAGGAGGCAGGGAAATGTTTTTTTCTCTCTTCTATGCATATACAGTCTGCGGCACAAAATCTTGTGAACCCACTGTCCAAGCTGTCTAAGCTAACCTTCCACCCAAAGCACAACATTAGCTGTTGCCTTAGGCTGGGACAGCCATTTGCCCAGATGTATTTCACAAAGCATCAAATAAATTTGAAGACTATAAATATCCCTGTTATAGCTGCAAACTTTTCCCCAGTTTCTAAACTCCATTTCTCAGCAATGCCTCTCAAGCATAACAGCACAATATACAAAAAAATTGTTTGGGCATGTCTATTTGGGTGTTCTGTTTACCTCCCTCTCATCCCTCTAGAGGAAAAAAGAACCTCCTCTGATGGACTCCGGAGGTGTCTAGGGGGAAGGTTGATCTTAAATTTTTGGGGCAAGCCATCAGGTTTGGGACTCAAAGGGACTGAGTTAAAGATCATTCTGCTGCCTAAGTGTCTTTCCTTTCTTTTCTTTCTTTTTTTTTTTTTTTTTTTTAAACATAGAATATCTGGGAATACAAGAGACAAAAATACAAGTCCTTCACAAGTGGCTGAAATCATCGTCCTGCTGATGGCGGGTTAAACCTGACCTCTTCAGCTCTTCAGAGCAGCCATGAGCTCAAAAACTCAAAATCCTTTGTCTTATTTTTGTACCTCTCTCATAAAAACTGGAAGCTCTGATAACAAATCTACCCAGGGTGTCTTTTCAGCAGCTTCCTGCTGCAGCTTTGCTTTTATGACGATGTTAGCAGGATCTTTCATCATCCATCTCCTAAGAGCACCCCTTCGTGCCCACACATTTCAATCCCATTTTAAGAAAAAAGTAAAAGCTTTTTTGGCTTTGCTTAGAGCACAGAGGGATTACAAAAGCAGATATTATAATTAAAATAAAGCCGTCCTGTTCTCTTTTTCAGAAGGTAGTAACACCCTATTTCACCGCCTTAGGAAAGGTGCTGACCCCTCCTCCCACAGATTCACATTGGGACTATCAGCCTCAAGGCCCCAGGGAGCAGTGACAGAGGCCTCCCAGTGGAGAGGTGCTGGATATAAACACTTAAAAGCCTAATTTTGCAATAAGACCTAGGGGAATTTTTTGTTGGTTTCTTTTGGGTTTGTTTTCCTGATGATTGCTCTCGTCCCTTTCTTAATCATTAGTCTTTTCCAAGGTTTAATCCAATGATTGAAAGGTTATTAAGATTTTAATTGGTCATTTTCTTGTAACATTGTCACAAGACTGTTGAAGAAATCACACTCATTAAAACTTCCTTCCCCAAGCTTTCCACAGCATGTTTTCTGATCATACTGTTGGACCACTGTGGAACCACTGATTTAATTTTCAGTTTCTACAGCAAATATTAAACTAGGAATGAGTTCCTATCTGTTTTGTTGGCTTAGCTGCTGGATTCTGTTTCCCTTCAAAAATACTCTATTTAGGGTTCTGAATCCTGGAGTTTCATTATCAGTTGAACTCAAATATCCTTACTTTGCCAGTGATGAATCCTGTATTCTCACTTGAGTCCACTAACACATACCCAAATCCTCACTTGGGCACTCAAGAATCAAAGAACAGTTTGTGTTGGGAAAGGCCTTTAAAGATCATCTGTAGTCCAACCCCACAGCATTGGCAAGGACATCTTTAACTAAACCAGATTACTCTTCCCCCCCATTGAATCTAACCTTGAACATTCCCAATGATGAGGCATCCACTATTTCTCTGGGCAACTTGTTCCAGCCTCTCACCACTCTCATTGTAAAGAAGTTCTTCCTTACATCCAACCTAAATCTACTCGCTTGTAGCTAAAATTGTTACCCCTTTTTTTTATCATTACATGGCCCTGGTAAAAAGTCTGTCCACATCTTTCTTATATGCCCCCTTTAAGTATTGAAAGACTGCAGGAACTTTCATTTCTCCAGGCTGAACAACACAAATTCTCTCAGTCTTTCTTCATAAAGGAGGTGTTGCAGCCCTCTGATGATTTTTTGTGGCTCTCTCCTGGACCTACCCCAACAGTTCCATGGCTTTCTTGTGGTGAGGGCCCTGGAGTTGGGTGCTGCTCTTCAGGTAGGGTCTCAGAAGAAGACACAGGCATCTGGAGCTTCCAAGTAAGTCAGTATGCAGAAATAAAACACCAAAACATAAAACTCTACCACAAAGGAAACAAAACTCTGGAATCATACAATCATATATGTATGGATAAATATACGTATTTTACAGTCCACGTTACATCCATCTGAAAATTCCAGCTTTAGCCTTTCTTAACGCTCATCCATCAGGAAGGAATGAGGAATTCATAAACCAGTAGGGTAACAAATGTAATTATCAAGATCTGTATTAGACAATAGGTTGGAAATGCAATTGTAATGTATAGATGAACTGTATTTTGTAATTTTATAGGGAATCACCTTAAAATTGAAAACATGGTAGCAAAGTACTGTTGATTTTCAGTATCACCCTTTCCCAAAGGGTTAAAAATGCCAACCCTAAAGTTGCATAAATATTCTCCTATGTTATGACATGGAAATCTCTGTGAAAGGGAAGGTTATACCAGCACAGAGGTGACTGTGCAGGGGAGCTGTACCTGTTGTTTAAAATGTGCTGTGAGCTGGGTAATAGTTCAGCTGGGACTGGGCAACCTGACAGAGGTGCTTTCAGTAGCCATGAGCCGAGGCTGAGTTGGGGAGGGCATGGAGGCTCCTGCCTGTGGCATGCCCAAGTGTCTGCAGGTGGGAGCCAATCCTGTTCCCACACTGGAGTAGGACACAAGGACAAGAACACCCAGGGGCTGTACGTGCAAGGACAAGAACACCCAGGGGCTGCTCACACCAAGCACCCTGAGAAATCTTCATGTAAGCAATGGCTTAGGCTGCAGAGGCTGCTGCAAGACTCCCAGCTGGTTATTCTTGTGTGCACACACAGTCTGACTCAACAGACACTTCCTTCAAGTTCAAGAAGTGTTTGGACAATGCTCTCAGACACATGATGTGATTCTGAATGTCCAGTGCAGAGCCAGGAGTTTGACTTGATAGTCCTTGTGGGTCACTTCCAATTCAGCATATTTTGTGATTTTATGAACCACTGGGCTGATTTGGCACATCAAATACAAAGTATACACGAACAATTAAATATCTGTGACTTTTAGTTTTCCCATGTAAGCTGTAGACATGTTTCAAAATACATTATCAGTGACAGTTTGTAACGATTTTCATGTGCATTTCGGTTCAGTACTGATCAAGAAAGTTAACGTGGCTTTTGTGACAGACTTAAAATACAGGCCAGTGCTGTGAAAGCCCCTCTGTAGTTATTGCAGGTGTTAGTCTAATGCATTTTAGGAGGATTTAAACCTTCATTTGTCACCTTCTAGTAAAAGAAAAAATTGCATGTAAATCTGCGGGTTCCTTTAATATTGCATCAGATTATGAACAGGTATAAAACTAATCTATTCCTTCAAATCTCTATGGACATGTGCCTATTTACTGAAGAGTTTGTGGTCTTTTTCCTAAACCCTCCATGGCCACTAAGGCCTTTCTGTGATAGACAGAGAAAAAAAGGATGAGTCTCTGTGGGATTATTGTTTTCCTCCCTTGTCATCCTCCTCTGCTGAGAGTAGAAGGTGGAGAAAAGGTGGGGCTCTGGCTCGCCGCCCTCTCTGCTGGAAAGGTAAACTGTGCCAACAGGCTGGGCAGCAGGCAAGTGCTGATCTAGACACCAGCTGCTGCCAGCAGAGCTCTTGCCATGGGGGCAGAGGAGGAACCAAGCACAGATCTTGTCATCACAGTTTGTTTTCTGGGCGGTCCCTGAAGCCACACAGTAGTGCACCACCCTGAGCAGCAAATTCACAGGAAGTCTTGAAATTTTCCTATGAAATGTTCACAGTGTGCAGCTGTGAACAGCAAGAAAGTACTCTCTCTGTTTTTAAGTTAGAGGTGCTCCAAGGTGTTATTTTTCCTAAGGACATCTAATGAGCTACTTTTGAATTCTTAATGCCTTGAACCTGAGGTAATTCTCATGCTGTACATTTTCTGGATACCAGCAGATGACTCACCTGAAAAAATGGAGTGTCGTTTCATTTTAATTATGTAATGACTTATACCACACCCCTAGACTGAGACTGCAGCGTAAGGAGATCTGGAAAGCCAGGAGAAGACAGAGAAATAAAATGGTTCCAAACCTTCATCAACCACACCATGTCAGGGGCAGTGTGTTTAAAGGGCGTTTAAAGAATGTGGCAGACTTTTTACCTTCATGTTGTCTTTTAGGGGAAAACAAACAGCAGATGCTTGGGAAGATTCACATAGCACCAGTACCACTAGTGAGACATAGAATTATGACATGATTAACTTCATATTCAAAAGAAAGAGGGAAACAAATGAGAGAAGAAGAGTTCTGTAGGACAACCAGTCATTACTGCCTGTGTTTGCAAGTGATATGAAAGATTTGGTAAATACAGTTGGAATCAGTAGAAAAACTCTCAATATCAATGAGCTTCAGATCATTACAGTGATGTTGTTCAGATAATCCATACTTCCTCCACCCCTCTTTGACTCTCCAATCCTTTCCTTGATAATTCAAGGACAGTTTTTCTGGTTTCTAATTCTGTGTATTACTCATAGGAGCAGGGTGAGGAATGTGACCACAACCCTTCATAAAAAGAGAAGCTCTACCCTGTCTTGTTGCTGTGTGACCACATCAGTTCAGGATACTGTGGTGAAACAACTGTGTACTTAATCTCAGACCTAGATCTTCTGGATTTGTACCACCAGACATCTTTGAAAGACAGCCCTTCCTCTTCTTTAGCCATACGCAGCTAACCCAAATCTTCTGGAAAAAGACATAAGCAGCAGGATTGGTCTCAAGGTATGTCAGCAAAAAGAAAAGTATTATTGTTTTGTCATGTATTGGTATCAAGGTGTAAACTTTATGAAATCTACAATGGGAGAGTTAAGATGCCTTTGCTGGCCTCAGAGGGTCAGGTGATGGCAAAGTCACCCTTTGCACCACTGGTCATATCATGACATGATAGTGACTACTAAAATTTTATTGCACATGATGTGAATCTAAATAAGCTCACAGAGAATTCCTCAAGGTAAGGAGGTAAGTTATTTTTTTTTTATTTACCCCCTCGCACTTGTAACCTAAGTCTGAATAAGGCTTTATGTATGTCAGAGTTCATCTGCCTTCCTCAGGTGCTTTCCGGACAATAGCATCTGTTAAGGCTCATCCTTTCAGGGCTATGAGTCTCATATTAATACAATTTAGTGATTTCAGCAGGTTCATGAGTTCTGTATTTGGAGTAGAAATCAGTAAAAGGTAGGCCTTTGGGAATGCATGTAGTAATTTAACAGGATGCAGCTATTCAAGTTCTCTTCAGTTTGTGGAGAATTGTAGAGGTTATATGATATGTCAAAGGTCTTTTTTTCCCAAAGGATTAAGGAATATGGTGATATAATATTGGTGATCTTTCTTTTTAAATCTTTGTGTGCTTTGAATTATTGCACTAAAGCAATCACAAAATAGGTAACTCAATAGAAAGAGCAGCAGCACCAAGACTGCTACTATTGTATCTTTGCATAAGTACCTATGTATTTGTCTTTATCTGTAGTGTATTCGTTTTGACATAAACACAGAACCAAAGCCTGTTTTCATTTACTTTGCTATCAATTAGAATTAACTGAAAGGTGCATCAGAGGATGCAGGTATGAAATGAGAATTATGTATGTAACTATGAAATTCTATAAAATCTATGTTGTAATTCATCTATTCTGAAACTTGAAAATAAAACCTGAAGATACTACTACCTCCTAACCATGGAAAACTTCTAAATTTCAGTGAATTACTGTGTGTGGGAAACACTAAAGGTAAAAAGGATTTTTAGGAGTTAAAAAAAGCAGGCCTCAGAGACAGAAAAGCTGAGAATTTAGAATTTGCTGCAGCTGAAAACTTTGAAACTGGAAAAGATACAGTAGTACAGTAAGCAAGGACATAGAAACAATAGGCTGAGTTTCTAGGTTTGGCTTGAATAAATCTTAACACTGCAGAAATATATGCCTGGAAAGATAGTAGGAGGTCTTAAGCTTCATAAGGGTATTGTGTATTGTTAGAAAAGCATACAAGCAAGCATTGTTTAAAGCAGGTGTACGTGTGCTTTAATTCATTGGCTAAAACAACAGTCTGAAGGCTTTAGTAATATGCTATTGGCTAAAAAATTTTTAAGATGCTCTGTAACAAAGAAATTTTCGGCTGCTGCTGGCAAGACTTGAGTTGTTGACATCTCTCAATTGTCTCAACCCTTGTATTGAGACTGATGCTGTAATAAAGCCCGAGGAACACTACCCCGGCAGTCCCATCCTGTTTGTGCAAATTCCAACACAACTGTGCTGCAAAAAAATATTTAAATGTAGTAGAAGTTTTACCCAGTCTGTGAGCTAAAAGATAGTTGTGGACAATGTTAATAAAGCTTCTCCCATACAGTGTTAAATATTTACATAGAGGACTGTGAGTGTATATAATTCTTCTGATTGTAGCATGACTATATATTTTTTATATCAAAATAGAAATGACCTTCTTGGAATAGAAACCCTGGTACTGTGTATTCACAACAGACATGGCCCATGAGAATTGTTTTCTAAGGGCATTTGGGACTAACTTACTCCAAGAATGACTCCAGGAGTTAGTAGCTGAAGCCCCACCTGACAGTCAGGGTTTCAAAGGCAGCAGGTGCTCCTCACTGCCATCACTCCCAGCTCCAACCTTCCTGCTGGCTGGAGAGCTGGCTGTGATGCATGGGCGGGGCGCAGGCTGCTTGCAGTGGTGAACACGTGATGTTGTGTATACAGTGTGCTGCACAAGAAACACTGGGAATGTGCCATATCCACAGTTTACAGAGAGTTTTCTGTTTCATTGTGTCACTAGACCATGCCGTCTTCTTCTCAGTCCTGCCCGACTCTACAAAACTTGGCCTGTCTGTACCCCGCTAACTGGAAAAAAATCAGCCAGGTGATGTGCTACAACTTCACACCACTTCTAAATGAACTGTTTTGGATCTGGGGAGAGTTATTTTACGCAGGAGGGTCATAAAGTTTCTCTTTCTGATAGTTCTGCAGGGCTGGGTCGCCCAAGACCTTTACTTCTGTTTCACAAAAATTCTGAAAGAGTGGGTAATTCTAAGAGTACAAATTACTCACATTAGAGGAAGAGGTAAGGACGAAGAGAATTTTAGTGGCACCAGCATCTGTGAGGCAGTGAGTTGCATCTCTGAAATGCTGCTTTCACAACTTCAGACTCTGGCATGGCAAACAAAGAGTGAAAACCTCCCAGAGAAGAACGGCTGTAGCTAGGTCACGCTGACCAGCAGGCCAAGGAGGATTACCCAGCTCAGTACAAGGAAGATAATTTTACATAAATTAGCTAGTGTTTTGATTCAAGTTTCTTTTGTTAGGTACCCAAGATTTCCTAAAGGCTTTTCTCAGTCATATAATATGACATGGTCTTGAAAATTGATTTTGTATTTTCTCTGGATAGTACTATTGCCTTCTCTGACACTGTTCAGAGAAGTATGTTCTCACTGTTCAGATGAGTATGAGTCATGCAACTATTAATTTTAGGAAGCCTCTTATATTATCATGTTGCCTAGGAAGGTTCTCACCACAGCTGGGCCCAAGAACATAAGCTTTGGCCCACTGGGTCTGTTCTAGTAAATATACTTTCAATAATGTCAGTTCAATTGTAACTAGAGTTTCAAATCTTGAAAAAAAAGTTCACATAAGAGGAATAGTATAAAAGAGAGGAAATTGAAGGCTACTTGCCCAAAACGCATAGAACAAAATGGTAGGGAAAACAAATGTTGGGGGGAAAAAAGAATACATGGAAGAATAAGCATGAAATCAATACCCGATCTTTAAAACAAAATCCCCAAAGTCGTATGGTACTTACACTCAAGATGGTGTCAGTGTATTATAGAGATCAGCTTCAGTTTGGGTTATGTGGTTGTCTGCGGTGTCCACTTTTAAAATAACCCAGTTTTAATGTCCTGATGGTTGCACTGTTCACAGAAATTCATCTTGCTCTGTTCTCGTTGTGGGTTTAAACCATTTCGCCATCTCTTTTAATGTACATCTCGTTCCCTGCCCTGCATATGTGTTCTGGGCCAGGACTGCATCACGCGCCCTCTCGTCTCCAGTGCTGCTCCATCCCTCCCTCCACCACTTTCACATCACACCATAGTTTTAAGGCAGGAGTGAATGGTCAAGCAGGGGTTTCTTCAGCTGCCTTTTCCACACAGGGGGTGGGCAAGAGCCTCTAGTTTTCTTCACCACGCTCACAATACTTTTTTCTAGATCTTAATGCCAAAACCCCACTAAACTCTTCACTGACTTCAGTACCTTTTGGGAGATAAAAGGAAAAAAATCTCTGAAGGGATCTGTCTTTCAAAACAGAATGGGTTGAGCGATAGAAAGACAAAGTCAAGCTTCAGTATTTCCACATACACAGAAGACAATTACCCAATAATTCAGAAATAGCATGAACTATCTCAGCAAAAGCTACAAAAACCTGCATCTGTATCTATCTCCATATGCTCTTTCAGATGGTTTCTCATGTTTTTGTATGATTAGTATCGGTTTTGGTTCTTTCTTTGTGATCCTCAATTGACATCACAGACGTTTTACACATAAGTCTCTAAAAGATGAAGAAAACCAAAATCACTGTTCCAAAACCCTCAGGTTGTCCAGGAGAGGAATTGTCTTTGCTCTCTTGTGAATGCCGTGCAAGTGCGGTTTGGCACTGAGTCTCAAAGGAGGCTTCTCAGCCCCACACAAGACAAGTAAGAAGAACAAAAGATGAAGCAGAAACCTGTTGACAATTTGCTATGTGACTAAGGGCAGATCCAAGCACTCTTGTTCCTTGTTCCTCCTGGAATGCCCCACTCATCAAGCCATGGTGCCATTCTGAAGCAAATTCAGCCTCTTCAGTGGTACTTGATAATGTGTTAGGTTGTTATGGACCAGCAATGACACCATGCTTGTTCAAAACTAGTAAATGTTTTTATTTGTTATTTTGACTCATTCCTCTAAAATGCATATCATTTGCTCTCAGCTATTTCAGGTTCCCAACAAAAACAATAGGACATATAGGGCCAACTCCCAAAACAAACTTCTGAAGAATGGGTGCTCTGGGACTTTAGGGCTATCACACCCTGAAAATCTAACTTCCTGTCTCTTTTTTTCCCTCTTCACTATGGATAGCAAAATAGAAGAGTTTTGTGAGCTTGAGGCTACACAACTCCAATTTCTATAATTATATAGTCAGGAATTTTGTGATTGCACAGTAAGTCAACTCTCTTACAGGGACTAATGTTTAAATTGCAACTTCTAGATTGCTTAAAATGGGAAAAAGACTTTTGTGGTTAAAAAAGTTTGCTATTAACTGAACCTAACCACAATAACTAACTTGTATTCACAATTTCTTCCTGCTATAAATTTGGGGTTGTTATTTTTGCTTTGGTTTTTAGGCTCAAATCTGGTTTCTGATTCTAAGATGGTCCTCAAACAGCTAAATCATAAAAAATATTACGTGTTGGACTAGAAAAAAGGCTTCGTTAACTGGTGCATCTTAGCTAATGCCGAGCTAATTTTAAGCTCTTTTTGCTATATAAACAAATTCTTTGGTATTGGACTTGTCTTACTAGATTCCTTACGTGTTCAGTTACGTTTATGCTACAGACTCAAATTCCTGAAATATTGCAGGCCAGTTTTAGCAGAAGAAAAATGTACCCTTAAAGGGTTGATTCAGTAATACTACTAGCAGGTGAAAAAAAAATAGGAATAAGGTTTTGAAAACTATACAAAGGGATAAATGTGAAATTGCACTGGTGAATAATTGATTTTTATTTTTTATTTGTAGAGGCCTAAAATAATTTACAGCAAGGATTTTGTCATCCAAGTGAATTGATTTGCTTAGGAAATATATTGAAGAGGCCCATCTAAAGAGATGAAGCTCTACAAACAGGAAAGGGTTAAACAAACTGGGAGCTCTGAACATGCCAATCTCACAATTTTATGAAATTGGCAAATACTTATATAGCCCCTCTCCAAACTAATGCCCTTTGCTTAAACAAAGAAGCATAGCACCCCAGTTGTGGGGATTACAATGCACACTAGAAATAGCCCCTTTGCCCTCTGTAAGAGGGGCACGCAATGCCAAGCAGCCTAGAGGAAAACAGATTCCCATGTTGCATCACACAGTGTACTCCTCACATTTCACTCAGCTTTTCCATCAGATATATGTGACTAAAGAATGGGGGACATGGGCACTTGGTACCTCTGGTTCTCCGGAGATGCAAGATCATGAGTTTGGTAATTAATAGGCTTTCACTCTTTTTATATGCTGTACAAAAAGAAGGGAACATAATGAGCAAATACTAGTTTGATGTTTTGTACTTTACACCCCTGCTCAGGTATATAAGGTTAGAAGTTACAGGTGAGGCAAGGGAAGTTCTTTTGGTGCAGCTTGCTAATGATGCAGATGGGGAAATGTTTGGGTGTTTCTGCAGAGGTTTCTGTGCCTGTGCAGCTTTAGCAATTGTTCTAGAATAGGGAAGTGTTCATTAAGATTTAGGAGTAAAAACGGGAGATGAAAAATGACTGAACAGATGATGAACAGAGCTGTGAAATCAAGTTCCTATGATTTAATAGATGACCATTCATTCCTGGAGCTATGGAAACTGACAGCGTGCAGTGACTGAACCAATCCACTTGCAAAATAAAGTATGTAGCCTAGCCTATTTATTTTCATAAAGGTGCAAATTAAGATCATGCATGTGGCTCATTACTGTGGCATGTGGCTCAGATGACCAGGGTAACTACTGAACTCTGGTGACTCAGTCAAATTCTACCCACAGTAACAGGGAAATTAGAGATCAATGTTTTGCTTCTGCAAATTCATGGGTTTGTTTCTCTACATACAGCTACGACAGGCAGCTGCCTCCCATAGGCCATCTGCAGATGTGGGGTTGGAGACAACGAAATGAAAGCCAGCATTCTTAAACCTCTGCTGAGGAGATGGGAATTAAAGGGAGACTTCAGGTTGTCAAAGTGAGAGAAGATATAGGATGACTACAGTACAAGATGTGTTCTCTTACACGCTGGGGTAAATACATAGAAACTGGTATTTTGATCATAATGCAAAAGCCTTGGTAGACAAAGGTGGGCATTTACAGTGATCTTCCAGTCATGTAGCACAGAAAAGATAAAAGTGTCTTTCACTCCTCTGTTACTTGCAAATTAATCCAATGTCTGAACGTTTCAAAGTATTTTCTATCTGCCTGGGATGGGGTTTTCTTGCATATGGCAATGCCAGCAGTCACATGCAGCTTCTGACCCCTATTTGCCAAGTCTTGCTTGCTGAGGAAGCAGCTCTCACTTTTGGAGCCGAGGAAGGTGCTTGCATGTACTCTGTGTGGTTACTGAGCTGGGCAAGACACTTTCTGATGGGCAGAGTGTGCAGAAATACAAGCTCAAGACTGAAGGGATGGAAGGGTTTGGGGAAAGGGGTGACTATTAAGCAGAACCAGTGTGACCATCACCAAGGCAGCCAGGTGAAAAGCCAAGTAAGGCTGCAACTCAGTTCCTCATTTGAGTTTCCTACTGTAACTTCACTCAGCCCGCTTGCCCCTGTCTCCTGGTCCCGGTGTTGGCTGCTGGCCTGACCTGCCTGTTGTCTCTGACATCCTCCCACCGTGGCCGGGAAAGCAAGGTGACACAAATGGAGAGGAGCAGAGAAATTCCTGAAATATCTGGAGAAGCCAGGCTGCCCAACGTGCCTCACCCAGGCGCGCCCGGATAAGGACACACTCAACAGTAGTGCCAGCCAGACTCCCCTGCCTCCAGCCTGGTTTTGCTTTCGCACACAAGTGTAGCAATCGATATTCTGGGAAAAAAAAGTCGTGAGAGGGGATATTCCTGAAACAACACACATAAATTTTAACGTGATGCCCACGTTTCCACGAAGACTGTGCCGTTATGCGCCCCGCACCGCCTGGGGAGTGGGGCTGCCTTCCGTGGTAGGCTCGTTCCGCAGGAGGAAAACCCGGGGAGAAGCCTGCCTTGCCGTGCCACGGCCCTCCAGCCCCTCTCCCCGACCAAGCCGCTGCTAATTTTAAAAGTTGTTTGTGCCGCCTTCGAGAGAAAAAAAAAAAATGTCAGTATGAACAGAGGTGACGAGAAACAGGCCGTAGGTGGCAGAGCCAGGGCTGGGCAGGGTGTGGGGCTGAGAAGAAGCCTCCGCTCCCCGCGGGGCTCAGTCTCGGGCACAGTCGCCTGACAAGCACTGGGTTTGCAAAGTTCGTGGTAAAAGAAACGGAGAAGGGTCCTGGGAGCTGCCACTGGCGGGGGATTTGTCGGTTTGTCGCTCCTCTCCCCCGCCTGTTACCCCATCGCCTCCTCTCCCACGCCGTGGCGTGGTCGGCGTGGGCGGCCGCCCTGGCAGTGCCCGCGGGGGCGATCGCCGTGTTTGCGTTTGTGCCGGGCAGTCACATGGAAACCGGCTGGCAGCGCCCCCGCACTCCCGCGCTGCCCGGGCAGCGGCCGGCCGAGCCCCGCCGCGCCGGGAATTCCGCCGCCTGACTCTCGCCCCGCCGTGCCCGGCTGCGGTCTGCCTGGGCAGCCCGGGTGTCAGGGCCCGCGGCGCGGCGTGGCTTCCCTGCCGGCCGGGTAAGGCGGGCGGGGGCCGCCCCGGCAGCGCATCCCCANCCGCCTCCGACCTTCGCCGCTGCCGGGATCGCGTCTTGCACCGGCCCGTCCTCTGAGAAGCGGCGAGGGGGGCCCGGCCATGGAGACCCTCGTACGCCCCGGGGCCAGCAAACCCCCCACCGGGTAAGCTCCCGCCGGGACCCGGGCCGGACCGGCCGCCGCTCCTCTCCACGGGCGGGAGTGGCTCGGGCGGCGACAGTGGCCGTGCTGGCCGGCGGGGCCGCGGAGCCTCCCCCCCGTCCGCCTGTCTCGCTTCCCTCCGGGGCGCCGAGCTCGGAGCGGCGCGCAGGTGTCGGCACCCGGCCCTCTCGGAGCACGGCCCGGGGACGGAGGGGGCACGGCGGGGAGCAGGGGGCGGCAGGGCGGTGAGCTCGGGTGCAAAAAGGTCAGGAGCAGGAGAAAGTGCCTGTTTCGCCTTTGCCCTGCCAGAGGGGCGATCCGGCCCGGCTGCCGGCGCTGCCCCTCCGGCTGCGCGACCGGAGAGCCGGTTCGGTTCGGGGCTTGTTCCCCTCAGGAGGTGGTTCGGGGCGGCCCTGCGGGACGAAGGGCAGCCGCTGCTTGCAGCTCCCGACCCGGGTTACCGGGGCTGGAAGGGACGCTGGCGGGGAAGGAGCCGGGGCCGCGGCGGGGCTCGGGGCGGACCCATCCGGCGGAGGGTCCGGGGAACCCCCGCAGCCGCAGAGGTTCTCGCCCATACTCCCGTCTGCCCGGATGCAGCTGCCAAAAGCCTTTGAAAGGTTTATTCAGACGCGGGTCTCAGCCCCACCGCACGGCCGCGGCAGAGGAAGGAAGAGCACTGCCGACCGCAAATGAAAAGTCCCCCAAATTGTCCAAGGTTGGTGGGAGACCGCGGTGACTACTGCCGGTGCCTCCTGCCTTTGGTGACAGGCACCGCTCTCGCAAGACTACTGCTAAGTAGCGGTCAGGCTGAGTGCAGACCGCGGGAGGGTTATGGGTTTTTCAAGAGAGCAGACAAGTAGAAGATATTCCAGCCGTGGAATTTATTAGTCCGTTAATTAAACGAGAGCAGCAGCACGATGAGGTCCTAAGTGATCTCCTTTGTCAGAGCAAAAGCTGGGCAAGTTTTAAGAGCTGTGCTGTCTGCTCGCTGCAATTTACTGCTCTACTTCACACTGTCTGCACAGACTGAAAGAGACTGTGATTGCTTGAGCAGCTTTTTTATTTTTAGTTCTAGTGTTTATATCATAAATTTATTTTCACCAAAGTAGGAAACCGCTCTAAAGTACGTGCTAGTGAGCTACATTAGTTTTGTTCAGTTTCCTTTCCTTAGTTTGTGTTTAATAGGGAACCTTGCGGTGTGCACAGACGGAGCAATGAGTGAAGAAAAGATGCCATTACTAGTGCTGTGGTAATGAAACAGTGTGTGCCATGATTCTTTGACTTGCAGAGTATGACATAGTTTGCTGGTCTTTTTGTAAATAAAATGCTTAATTCCAGCTGAAATTGAGCCAGTTTGATCATGACCTTTTAGGCTAACGTTCCAGGAAGAGTGGTAGATGTAAGGTGCCTCCCCTCTCTGTATTTAGTTGATGTAACAGTATAGCTGCTTTCTAAAATCCTGGTGAAGAGGAGATCTATGGTGACAATTTACATGTGTGCTTCGAAGCGTAATTCAGATGCAGTGCTGACTGAAAATTTGTCTCAATTGCTAGGTATCCAAAGATTAATTTAAAAAATTTAATGTGCAATGGGAACGCATATCATTGATGCATCTCAGAGAGGACCACTGGGGCCTGGGGGCATTTCTGAATAAAACTCCTGAATCCTTTGTAACCAGTTTCATCTGTGTAAACTTGTCCACAGCCAGACTCGTGCGTACTTGAACTGAAGTTACAGTAACTGCATTAACTTCAGTCATATTGCTCCTGACATGGCTCAAGGAGATGAATCCAATCTTAGGGTGCAGATGCACTTGTGATATTGTATAACAAAGTGTGTGGGTGCTAATCTGCTCATGTGGAAGCTGATGGCAACAATGTCCTGTGCACCAAGGGATGACTGCCTGTTTTATCTGAGCTCTTTTCAGCCTTGAATTACTTTGTGTTGCCTTTTCTTGCAAGTCAGACCTTCCCAGCCTGGATGTGTCTGTGCTGTTAGCACGGGACTTCACTGATTGGTTCATAATTTCCAGAGTTGCTATCATCCATACTGGACACTGGTGAATCCGATCCCTAATCAGATTTTACTCACTCAGTGATGAAATCTGTTAGGGTCAGGAAAGTGCAGCAAGAGCACAGCTTTGTCCTTTTCGATTTCCATATGAATCCAGACGTGAACTGCTTCTGTGGAGCGTGGCTGAGGACCTCTGGCTGTTAGGACCGTTGTGACAGAAATACCTTCCTTTCACGGCAGAAGACGTGCTAGACACGTTTCCAGCTTATTGATTGGCTTAGCTTGCAGTTATGAAAGGGAGGTTAAAATGACCGTAGCTTCACAATTTTTAACAAAATTTAGGCAGAGCTGTTTTGTCTCTATGTAAATCATTAACAGCAACATTGTGACCCTCCCCTGTTAAACAGTGAACAAATTTTAATATATCATTTTGTGCAGGGTAGAGCAGCTCTGCTGTGTGCTTACACAGAAAAAATGACTACGTGTGTTCCATGGCACAATTCCTTGAGAATTACGCATTTAAATGTAGGATACTGTTGGGGTTTTGTTTTAAATGGCAAAGGAAAAACTGCAGTTTGTGCTGGTGTTGCAGGGCTTTTCCAATTTTTCAGTTTCAAAAATAATTGTAGACTTCAGAACCAATAATTTTATTATAACTGATTGCTAGGTATAAGTTTTTTAAAAGCTTTACCAAGTTCATAATACTTTATTTAATTAACATTTATTTTGGTTTACGAAAGTGAATTTAAGACAGTCAGTAGTAACAGCAGAAATTACCGTTTACTCTGTGATTATGCCATGGATACGAAAAGACAAATATACTTTTTTAGTATGTTTCTGTTTGTGTCTGCCCTTGTTTCATTAGGGAGAATCTTCTCTGGATGTTTCAGTTGGTTTCTTTTTTGACCATAAATTGGCATAACAGACATACACTGATTGTAAACGGCAGTGCAAGCTCAAGGATCAGTTCTGTTCTGCTCTGTTAGCAGCCTTGCAAAGAGCAGAGCATCTTCCCCGGCCACTGAAGGCATCTCCATCTCCCACAGAAGCCAGCAGTTTATGGATCCATCTTCATGCCTCTATCTGAGCACAAAAAAGCTTCCTCTGGAGTCTGGCAAATGTGGGGAAAGCCTCTGTATTAAACTGGATGTATGAGTGCTTTCTTTACGTAGGACCTTTATTTTCAGTGCTTCAACTTCCTTCCCTGTCTCACAGGGCCTTATGGTACTAACAAATACAGGCACATCTTAGCACACCTACTTTGGAGTGACTTCCCTGCTGGATTGAAGTGTCCCTGGAAGTCAGATAGGGATGTGAAACATCAGGAATGTTTACATGCAGAACCGGGGAAAGCAAACCCCCAGCTAGAGAGCAAGTTGCACATCCCAAACTTGTTGAAACCTTTTCTTACTATTTTATATCTGCTACACATAGTTAAGTGGTTTGCTTTGTGACACTGCACAACCAGCTTTAAAGAAGTATTTTTATTGTGTTTAGGGTTAGTCTGTGTAACACTAGTTATATCATACTCTAGCTCACCTACAGGTATTGCAAAATTTAGGGTAAAAAGAAACAACATGGAATTCATTTTAAATTGAAAAAACTGAGCAATTTGTATATGTTTTCTATGTTTTGTATTTATATGAGATTTCTGTGTAATGTACAGAGGGATGGATGGCAAAGGGCAATGACTGCCACCAGAAATGTAGAGTAGCAGTGTGGTAAAATCTCAGTGGTTTGGCTTGAACGGGACCATAAAGATGATGTCATTCCAGCTCTCCCGTCGTAGGCAGGGACACCTTCCACTAGACCAGGTTGCTCAAAGACCCATCCAGTCTGGCCTTGAATGCTGTTGGGATGGGATGTGAACAGCTTCTCTGGGCAACCTGCTCCACTGTCTCTCCACATGGGAGAAAATTTCTTCCTAATATCTCATCTAAACCTCCTCTCTTTTAGCCTAAAGCCATTCCTCCTTGTTCTATCCCTACATGGTAGCAACTTCCAAGATTGCTGCCTTGACCGTTGCAAAACTGACACTTGTTCTTTTGGCATTGGCCTTCACATTGTTTCATTATTTGTATCTACCGCTCCTGCAGAATTCAGTCGATTCACTTCAGTTCACTTCTTACGTGTCCACCTGAGACAGAGAGCTTCCCTGTGATGCATTTTTCTGGCACCACAGTCAACATTAACCCTTCTTCCTCTCAGTCTGGGCCCAAAGTATTTCTTTCTGTGTCAGTGGAGATACATGACATTAAATAAAACTCTGGTAGTAATGACAGAAAAATTGTGGTTGCTATTGCATGGAATGAAACAGGGCAATTTTTTCTGTGTTTGGCACCTCCATATGAATGTAACTGTTGAGGTAATACACCGTAACAGATTTGTATTTTCAGTCATGACTAATATCTCAGGATTGCTGAAGATAAGGATACTAATTGTAAGACTAAGCCAAATGGCAAGATAAATGCAATGCAATCCAATCCAGTCCTGACAGCTGTTCTTTCTGAAGTCCAGGTTCCTATTTTTCATATCCTGATTTTTTCTGTTTTTTCCCCCCCTCTTCCTTTCTTTCAGAAATCTGCCAGAGTAGAGAATGAAGGTGTTATAAAATCTCTTTCATTTCTGTACTGTCTAGAATATTCAGGATTTGTTTTGACTTTCCCCATCTCCCAGTTGTCTCTCATTATTTTCTTCCTATGGAAGAAGTTGTGTCTTCCTATTTTCTTCCTTCTTTTATATTTTTTCATCTTGCTATTTTATGCCACTCCTGCCACTATTAGATGAAATTGAACCTTCTCTTTCTTGCTGTCACCTATCTTAGTTGCTTTTCATGTTCTTTCCCTTGTAATTTCAGATTCATTTTCCTTCAGGTTTTGCTCCTGTAAATTTACATCTTGGTCAAATTGCTAGTCTTCATGGAATCATTTCACTGCTCTGCAGAACATTTTGGGCTGGCTACACCAGTAACAGTCAATTTCAGGAGGCTGCACTAGAGAAGGGGGCTTTAATTACAGTTTCGAGTGCTCTCATGGGTACACTTTCAGAAGATGTTGACCCTTAAAGAAAAACAACTTCCTAAATATTTCTATTGCAGTCAGTTCAATAAATACATGGCTGTTTTGTGTAGTTAATCATTCTGGAGAAGTGGTATATTTCTTTTTGCCAAGTAATTCAGATCCCAATGTGTGCTTATGGCCAGAATGAAAGGATTTTTTTTTCCCCTTCTAAGGAACGAGAGTTCTCTTGATTACGTGTATTTATTCTTAATCATCTGTCTTCATGTAGACTTCTATTGTCACAGACTTGAATAATCTCAGAAGCATTTATGAAGACTTCCTAACAATATTCATTTGGCTTAAAGAAATACGTGTGGAAGACTCCAGGCAGAAGTGTGAACTCATTTACATGACCAGCTCCAGAGGCAGCCAGGAGGCCCTGTGACAGTGTTAGGGAAGTACCTCACTTCTCCTGAATCGCAATTCAGTGCCTAAACAAGCGTTCCCCTGTATCTGGACTTTAGCTACTCTGTTAGCATCAGCAAACACTTGATTTTCTGGCAACAACTGTGTTCTGTATACTGCAGCTTTTTGTGTTGCTCTGGCATTGTGATTTCCATGAAAATTGACAGTTTTCACACTTTAATGCTGCTTCTAAGAGAATGACGGGTCTTTAGAAATTGTTTTTTTCCATAGTGGGTTAAGCCACTTTATGCATGAGAAACTGGGAATTGGAAAAGACTTACAATCCATGTTTCCAGCTAAAATTATCGTTTAAGGATTATTTAAAACTGGCTGCATTTCCAGGTCATGGAAATTACAACCCTTAAGGTATGAATCCTCTTAATATAGAGAGTGTTTCCAGAGCTGTTAGTTGCCCAATGAGTCAGGCTGCTTATCATTAAATAAGTGATGCTGGGAATAGTGTATTGTTGTCATAGTTTCAGCATGAGAATTTCAGTGTGAGAGTGATGAGGCAGAGACTTGACCTATGCTAAGGAGCAAATCATAAAGCTGTATGGCAGGGCTGTGCTCTGATGGCACTGATGCATAGCATCTCATACCCACTTTAGTCCCCTTATACCAGAAAAAAGGTATTTTCAGTTTCATTAATCTCTCAGCTAATGAGCTTGCCTCAGATGCTGTGCATTTGTGCAGAGGAGTTGTCATAACCAGAGAAAGGCAAAAAAAATGGCTTGGGAATGGTTTTTCTATGTTCTTTTGTTCTTATTATAGCTTCCAGACTTAAAGTGTCTATGGGACCATAAAGTAATTTCTTATTCCTGTAAATTCAACGTGATATTTGTACGTTAAGCTGTGTTTTGTGTGTTCTTTGGGATGTGTTGTATGGAAGAGAGTTGTCAGTCTCTTTTACAGTTTCAGTGATGAAACATGAGTTACAAAGCTTTCTCTAGTAGTCAAAAAATGATGCAACCTGAGTACATTTATTTTTTGGACATGGTGAGCATCATTAAAGCAGGTAGGAACAGTGGAAATGAAGTGGTGCAGTCTGGCCTGAGGTACTTGCAGATGTGCAGTAGACAGACTGTATTTTTGGGTTTGGTTCTGTGTTCTCCAGTGTCTTGTTTTTATTAAAGGTAGTTGACCTGTGCATAAGCATTTAAGGCTGGTCTGTGAGCTCTTCTGCCTCGTTCTCTCTCAATATTGCTGTAGTATATGCAAAGTGGAACAGGTCAGTAAAGTGTGATGGAGAATCCCTCATCACCAAAGGAATCATCAACCAGGTGATTAGGGAACTCAAAGAACACCCACGTGAAAGGATCTACTCGGCAAAGGAAGGGCTGAGGACTGCAGTAGCTTTTACTGCACTGAATTGCTAGGACCATCCTGCAGCCTGGAGTCCTCCTTTTTCCTTTGAGTGAGAATCCAGACAGAGGTGAGCCTCAGTATTCCTGAAGCTGTTGTGTTGTAGTTGGTGTTTCTGTAGCAAGCTCTTACTAGTGACTCAAAGGCTAGAGAAAATACGGTCTGCCTCAGCTGCGCTGGTGTTGTGGTTCTCCCAGTGAGAACTTCCTTTGTTCAAAAACATAAACAGGTAACATGCAAAATCTTCCCTCTGGCATGGAGCTTGAGCAAGAAAATGACATTTTATATTATCAATGTTCTGAATATAGTCATACTGTAAGGTTCTAACAGCAAGCACCAATCCAAAAGTACTTACTCAGATAAGTGTTACTCTGCGTTTTCACCAAGAGTGACTAACAATCAGTGTGATCCTGTTTGCCACGCCATACTTTCCTTTCCTGTGTGTTGGGCTCTATTTAAATAAATGTGTGCTGGTCTCATTGACTGTTACTGGGGTGTTATTGTGAAGTGGAACTAAAATTGTTGGTTTTCAGTAATCAGGGGTTAATGACATTGGTTTTTTTGAAGACCACACTAATAGAGATTTAAAATGGGTATTATTAATGGTTGATGAGATGCTTTCTGAATTTTTAAATGTTGTTTCGATAAACATTCTTGTTACCATTCATAGTAAGATGACATAAAACCTCTTTATATTATTGTCTTTTGGTAATATTTCAGTGGTTTAGTCAGACTAAAGAACAATGAAATTCAAGGGCCTGAGTACAAACACATCACTGATGATCAGTTGTTGCCATCTCCAAAGTGTGATGGTCATTCCTGTTAGTCTGCTGGTCCCCTTTTCTCTGAAAAGGCAGGGTTCTTGTTTTTTGGTGGAGGGAGGGGGGAAATATGTAAATCCACCAGTTACAGAATCATCTCAGTCAAGGCTGACATCTCCAGGGACACAAGAGGAAAGGTCTGTTTTAGATTATCTAGATGACTTGTGTTTTAAAAGCTCATTTCTTCCTTCTTGCCCCATGCATCCCCCAGTGAGCATTCTCCAGTGCTCGCCCTGGAGATTTGTTGGGTGATATGGCAGCAGTTTTCTGATAAAAGAGAAAATTAACTAGTAAATTCTGCTAAACCCATGAAAACACTCATCTTTTGTTGTCTAGAGTTATTTTGTTTATGATAACAACTTTTTCCTTGCATTAGTACATTCCAAAAGATAAATGAAATCTCTAAGTTACTTTACAAAAAAAAAATTATTATTTCATTTTTTTCTTATTTCTGTGCTTAGATGACTTTCCTTTCTGCACTTTTTATGTTTGAGGTCAGTATCTTGCATAGGCAGCAGAAATACCTCCTAGGTAAATACACCAAGCATAGCACGTCTGCTCTTACTGTGCACAGGACATGTATTTTTCCCCTTGTTTTTGACTGAGTTTGCCAGGAGGGGAGTCTCCAAAATCAATAAACAGTTTCAGACAAACGGGAAGAAAAAACGTTTTCTGTGCTTTTCTTCAATATCTGCTCCTGTAGCAGTGCTTTATTTCTGAACGTCTCAGCAATGGTTTAGGGTGCTGAGGAGGCAATATCCCGGTGCAAATCCAGATTCCTTCTGTTTCTTTTTGTAGTTTTGAGTTTGGTTTTATTTTTCTAGGTTTTTTTTTCTTTTGAATAGCTTCTCATGGTACTCTTGGAACCCAGCCTGCACTTTTATGGATAATAAATAAATTACTGCTGGTTTCCCTGGGGGTGCAGCTCACGTTTCAGTGTCAACATAGCCTTCTCTGCTCTAAGGGGGCTGGTCGTGTTGCTTGTGGTCGTTCTGAGGAACGCTTACTGTTAGGATAGAGCTGTCTTCTTGGGAAGGAGGCTAGCCTTTGGCTTCTGCTGTGATTAAAATCTTGGCACTGTGACACCTTCAGGTGTTCCTAAGACCGACTCTCCCAGTTCATTAAATACAGCTACAATTAGGTCAGATCATGCTGCTAAACTGACAGTGTTGTAATTAACAGTTATTTATTTTGGTTGCTGTTAATTACCTGTTTCTTTTCCTCTGCTGAACTGGAGAGTCAGTCATGTCACAGCAACACAGAGCAGTATCACATGCTAAAATAATGTTACATTGTCAGATGTGCATAGCCTTGTGCTTTCTGAGACATGCAGTGTTTTTGCCATCTTATTTTATGGCTTCTTAAGATGTGTTGTGCAGCTTCATTCCCTGGGTAGTGACTTGTTCTGAGGGGGACAAACTGGGACCACTGTCTGCTTAGTGAATCCCCAAAATTCATTTACCCAGGGCAGCTGTAAATTGTCCAACACTGGGCTGTGTGTTGGAGTAGACTTGCCTGAGCCCAGACTGACGTAGGGATGACAGGGTGCAACCAGAGTGTGGCAGGAAATCATTCTCCAACTCTATCACATCTTTTGTAAACCAGAAGATATTTTTGTTCCTGCTCTTACACTAGCAAGTCAAGAATTGCTATCTTCTGATCAAGTTTGTTATTCCTAAATATAATGTGTTAGTGTGGAATTGCTTATTATTATTACACCTACCTTTTCTGTTGTGCGATAAACGCAGACGTATCCATGTGTGATGAATTGAGGGTCCAGGATCAAACTTAAAATTGAAAGAAGTCACCTTTTACATGAGTCATTACCTAATAGAATTTTATCTTAAATTCAGAGATTTGTGGATTATCCAAATTACCTGTGTAGGTAGGAGAAGGATAAAAATTTACATTGCAGTTTTAAATAATAAATTTAAATGGCTGGTTTTTTCCCTTCACCTCAAGTCCTATAGATTGTAGCAACTTTGTAAAAC
The DNA here is from genome assembly GCA_013400495.1 of Nicator chloris. Classification (NCBI taxonomy): domain Eukaryota; kingdom Metazoa; phylum Chordata; class Aves; order Passeriformes; family Pycnonotidae; genus Nicator; species Nicator chloris. The sequence continues at coordinate 33,260 of WAAE01016850.1, forward strand.
AGTTCAGAAAAGACTACCTAAGCACAGCCCTGTTCATGATTAAACTATGTCATAATGACAGTGAAGTTGCTTTTCTTCCGAACTTCCCAGCAAATACTTGAATTCCCCTTCCAACTTTTACGTGTAAGAAATAAGGAAATACCTTCTGAAAGAGCAATTATTTATTCTGCAACAAGTATTTGCTCAGTTTTCAATGTCACAGGTGTCTGGAAACATTACTCTTCTAGGGAACATTGATTACAGTTGTGGCGTAGAATTCTTTCTGAAAAAGACAAATAGTGAATTTTGGAACTATTTGAGTGTCAGTGGGTGCAAGCTGTTCTTTGATTTCTTTGCTTTTAGTAGTTCTATTTCACAAATAATGATGTCTCAGGTGGTTTTAGCACTTGATACTAGGATCAAAATACAGGGTCTTCCCTCTCCTGGCTCAGACGTATTTCTTTCTAATTTTTGTAACATTTATTATAAGACAAACTAGGAATTTAATTTTTTCTTAGGAGCACCTTTTTTTTTCTTTTTCCCCCCTTAAATTTTTATTAAGGCTGTTAGTGTAGTATTGTACAAAATGACTGCTAAGGACTGAGCAGACTCAGAGTCTGTCTGTCCCCATGGTCTATTGGACTCTGTCGGGACAAAGTCGGACAGTCTGGTTGTACTTGGCAGAGAATGAAGAGCAGCAAAAGCACTGGCTAATTGTTTAATCCAAAATTGGAAATGGGACTTTGATCAGCTGCTCTGACGCAGCATGAATTTATTTGACCTGTTCAGCATGGAGGAGACTGGGCATTGCCCAATGCCCCCATTGCCTTAATAGTCACGTTTTGAGCCAAAGAGCCCTTTGGGTTTGGTCTTGCTCTGCTTCATTTGCCAAGCTGAGGTGTGCAAATCCCAAGCAGCTTGGCTGAAATCTCTGGGTCTGCTCCTGCATCAGACAGGTATGAGAGGGGCCAACATGGTCTTCAGCTGGGCAGATCAGGGCAATACTTGTGGGTGCATACTGATATTGGTGCTTTACAGGGGTTCAGGTTTATGTTTTATATTAAAGTAACAAAAATTTGGTATCTCATTATAAAAGGAGGGGGGTGTTTGGGTAAGGATGGGTGAGTGAAGTCTGTACATTCCTCTGTATGTTCCTTCTGTAGCTGATTTTCTTTACATGATGGTAAACTTCAAAGTGCCATCTTCCCACCAGTATTCTACAGCTAAAGACCTCTTGGACACTAACAATATATTGTTCATACTGGTTAAGGATACAGAGGTCACTTGTTTCTGCTCACACTTGTTCTTTTTGCAAGATCAGATATTGCTGATATTTTTTTATAAAGCCTACAGCTTGTCTTGCCATTGCACCAGACTTATTTAAGACTACTGCTCAAGTATATAGTTGTTTGTTGTTTATTACTGAGTATTCTCAAATTAGCCATAGTTATTTTGGAATGAAATCTCTTTGCATTGAAGTGGTTAAATACCACACTTTCTCCTATTAAAAATGAGATCCAGGTCTACTGGAAAACATTTTACACATAAAACTGCCTGAAGTATAAAACCTGTTTATACAGATGCCATGGATTTCTTGCCATAAAAAGCACCGTAAATTCCCCGTGCTGCTTCATTTTCATAAGGAGTTACTTGAAAAGAAATATTGCTTGCGGTGAGTTGCCAATTATTTATATACTAATTTGCTACCTGAGAATAATTCCAGATTTTTAAATTCAGTTTGGTATTGAAGTGATAGAGAGGAAAAAATGTCTGAAACTACTCGTACTTTACAGTAGTATAGTATAGAAGTACTAGTAGTATAGAAGTACTT